>BRDA01002992.1:12311-27448 GCA_036984385.1 Crenuchus spilurus | reverse complement strand
CTCCACATCATTGTGTTCAGTTTTTATTCACAATTTGTTTAGTGTCCCAACTTTTTTTGGAATCTGGTTTGTATAATTTTACTGTTGTATTTGTACTTGAAACTAAACTGCACAACAGGTCAACACAACAATGACAGTTAACTAGTTCACATTAAGCGTGTCCTTAGCTGTTGACTGGTGCTCTGTGTGACTTACTGCTGTGGCATTTTTTTAGGGTTTCTTTAACAGTCTGCGGACAGAGCTGACTGATTCTCCTGACATCACCATCAGCATGGTCTGCCCTGGACCCGTTGTGTCGCAGATTGTACACAATGCCTTTACTGAGCAGACAGGCAAGGTACTATAAGCAGCACACATTTTATAAGTGCATGTTATGTTTTTGGTCTTGATTAATGTGTAATGTGGCTGTTTAACACTCTCTCTCTCCTCCAATAAAGCCTGTGTCCAATGCAGGTGACCAGACACATAAAATGTCCACTGAGCGCTGTGTCCAACTCATTATGGCCGGAGTGTCCAATCGGGTGAAGGAGATGTGGATTGCCCAGCAGCCATTTCTACTCTTCCTTTACATGTGGCAGTACACACCGACCCTTGCCTGGTACATAACCAGTCTGCTGGGCAGGAAACGTGTGCAGAACTTCAAAGCTGGCCTGGTGAGAACACAAAACACTTTATGGTTCAGACAACTCTAAGGCATGTTTAACCTGTTGAGTAGTCTCAAATAGTTTCTGGTCTTATATGATGCCTTTAGGTACTGTGACAACAAAATGTACATAACACCAAAAACTGTTTTTGCTTTGTTTACATTTCTATATGGTCCCCCTACAAATTCTAAATTCTGTAGTTTTAAACATGGGAGTCTTATGCATGTTGGACAGTAACTGTTATTACTCATAGCACAACTAAAAGACAGAGATCTAGTATTGTTCATGAGAATACAGCTGCCTCAAGGTGCTTCCCAATATAGTACCACCGTGGGTGGGGCACATATGTAAACTTCAGTTTGACCTTGACTTCAGAAAGGCAAGATTGCACGTGACAGACTGAGAGGGGTAACCAAGAGCCATATCTTGATTGACAGCATGACTGTTTTACTTGCACATTTTCTCTCACACACTTACACAAACTGTGCTTAAGAGAAGCCAGCTGATCTGTGCCATTAGCTGCTGTGGACAGGGACAGCTGAGAGCTACAGGGAAAGTTCAAGAGGTGACGAAGCAAATGGTCAGATACCTAAAGGTCAAACAGTATCAAGATTCTTTTGCTTCTCACACATAAATAACCACAGTGCCTAAACAGAGAAAACTAAACAAATCAACTTTTCAGGTCCTTCCCATATTTGGGCTTGGAGATATACACAGTCATATCAGATTATTTTGACCACCCCAGGTTTGGAATGAACTCAGCCTGGGATGTCACATGACAACGTTTACTGCACTTGTAAATAAGTAACCACACCAATCAGTTGTAGCAGAGTGCAAAACAATCATCATGGACAAAGGACACATGGTGACGTCCAAAAGAGCGTGACAATAGGGTACTGGGCAAAGGAGGCTAGCATCTTGGAAACTGCTAACTACATGGAATGTTCTAGAACTGCCATAGTAAAGGTGTACTGAGAATGGACTTCTCGTATGTTGAATGCCTCCCAACAGTGGTGCCTCACAAGTCATTGATGCCAGAGGGGATCAGTGACTGGTGAATGCTACAGAGCAATCAATGCACCGTAGTGGACCAGTTAACCTCTATAATGAACACAGCAACATTGATGAAAGTGTCCGGGATCACTGAGCAAACACTGTGAAGGCGAAGCATGGTTAAGATGATCATATTATTATTATATGACTGTAGTTCAGTCAGTCTTGAATTGGTCAAGAGCCCTTTTGTGCAGCATTATTTTTAAGAGTGCCTGTCTTCTTTCTTGAAGATATTGTGTGTGATGTCTTAAATGTTTGTTTTTGTCATTTATAGGATGCAGACTCTTCATACTTCACCAAGCCAAAAGCCAAGACCTCCTGAGAACCTACACTGTTCACCAAGGGCTAGAACTCCTAAAGCTAGGCTGCACTGTGTGTCGTAGTTCTAAGTCATGCACCAAAATGAAATGGTCAACCTGTAAAAGATGAACTGATTGGTTAATTAATGGCTATATAATCTTTACTTTATACAGCAGAATTATACAGCATGTGCTGGTAACTTGATATAAAAATACTACTGCATCTCAAAAACTTAAAATGTTATGAAAAAAGTTCATTTATGTTCACAATTTAATTGAACAAGGTGAACTGTCATTTTATATTCATTATATTTAAAGTGACATTTCAAGCTTTTTTTTTGTTTTAATGTTGATCAGATTAATTTGCCACCTGACAGAATCTGAGTCAGAATGTTTTCGACACCCCTACACACTCACAGTCCTCCAATTCTCTCTGCAAAATGGACAAACAGTATTGTTTAGATAGTATAGTAGTACAGCACATAGCATGATACAAGTTAGCAAAGTTATGCTCTTTTTCAGCATGTTTGATATACAAGGCACTGTATTCTGATGTGTATGTATACAGAACTCTGCCTAGGAGTTGTTTCATGTGCAGGGTGAGCACCTACATCACAGCAGCTCAGTCAAACGGGCTACTTTCACACAGTGTAAGCCGTACACGACAAATGATTCAAAAGTGCAGTGTCAGTTATCACCAAAAGCACCAAATTATGCTCCGATTCCCACACATTTATAAATCATGGCCACAACTTAATTATCTTGTTCCCACACCTTATTGTGCCACAGTGGCATTATATTATTTATGCACAGCTGTGAGGATGAGAACCACTTCATTGAACAAGAAACTTACAGGGGCTTTGGATTATTTTTATATGGACAGGGGTGTTATTTAACTTTGCCCGTACCATGTTGTTGTAAAGACAACAGTGTCTTTACATCTATAGTGAATAGATCACTATATGTCTAACTTCTACAAGCTGTACATTGAATTTTTCTCACAGCATATGAGATGTACATATCTTCAGATCAGAATGTTCAATTACAAATGAATACAGAGGGTGAATAAATTCCACACATTCACCACATTACACCCCTTCTTGAGGCCTTGGAGGCCTACTGTAGATGAAGCTGTAAGCTTTCCTCTCTGGAAGTCATATTTATGAGCCTTGAACAATACAGACAGACAAAAACATAGTACTCAAAAATTGTATTTCTCATACATACAACACCATGCTTAAATATACACAGCTATCTGATATAAAGTGAATTTTATACAGAAAATACAGGAGAAGGTTGGTTTGTACTGTAAGATTATTTATACAGGCCATTTGCTGTTCAACTGTAAACGTGGGTCAAAAATAAATTGTAACATTTAAAAAATAGTCAAGGCACATCCTTGAAATACACATTAATACAAGTTTGTTTTTCCCTTTTCACAAGTGTATGTACAGTACAAAGAAATTATACATGAGAACTAAATAAATAACAGGTAAAATCCTGGAAGCACTGTGTAGTCTGAGCAAGAACAGTGGACAAGCAGGTTTCGCTTGGTGACATGGAAAGCTTTTCTCAATTTGTTAATCCTTTTAGTGACAAAACTCGTAGTAAACTATAATGTCCAGGACATGGTAACCCTTAATGGGCATTTTGTATTGGACAATGAGGGCTTAACATGTCTAATCACTAGCCATAGGGAATTGGGAATTCCACCGTTTGTTGTCCCTCCTTCACCACTTCAGCATCCTAACCACAAAATTGAATCAGTGTTGCATTAAATGCTTTAATACATTACATTCTTTAGACAGAGCTACTGCACAAATGTAGCCAAATGAGCCTTTCACATTTTTAAAAATACAACAAAAAAATTCTGGCCTACAAATGTGCAAATGCTTGCTGGTGATTTGTAGTCTTTGGGAACCATTTCTCACTGTTTCCTATTTCCCCCCCCTACAGACAACGGCTCACTTGGCCAGCTTTAAATTTGTTTAGTCTACGGTTGCAATTCTATTTGTAAATGACCTATCATAACATTAGCAAATTTGGACCCAGGTGATCAGTCTAGAGCAGTGGTTTCAAATCCTGGTCCTGCCCTTCATGTTTAAGTTTTCTCCAATCCAACATAAAGAAAACAAAAAATACCTCAACCAGATCAGGGGTATTACAGGAATAGATCTGGGGGACACTCCTCTAGAGGACATTCTAATATAAATGTAGCCGACAAAATATCTGAGCTGACATTTTTGAGGACGGTGCAAATTTGCCAAATCACAATATTTTGGGTTACGTATGCAACAGCTCTAAGCTTTGATGGGTAATTACCTTCATTAAGGTGAACAGATATGAATGAATGTATAAATCTACACACAAGGGGCAAAAAGTGAAAAATAGTGAAAATCACCCGGTCCTGATATGGCTTCACAATAATCAAAACTTCAATTTTGCCCTGCCCTGATAAATCACAATGACAATAGAGAAAGCTGAACACCAATGAAGGAAACTAAAAAGGGCATTTCCCGTCATGGAACTGAATAAAAAAATGGTTAAATGACAAAAAATTGAAAACTTGTTGCCAAGTTAACTAACTCTTGCGTGTACAGAATTTTGCTGTATGTATGTTGTATGAAATGTCAATAGTCACAGGAAAGTGAAATGTGCATGTTGTCTTTGTGTTTGACATCTTTAGATTACTTAACATTTTTTGGAGTTGCAATTTTAATGGCCAGCAGTCACAAAAAAGCTAACTTCAAAGTTGTGAAAATTAGATTGTTGGTGAACCACTTCTTTAAGGGCTTCAGTCCTTGGTATACCATAGTAGTTTTGGCAGAGTTATGACAAAGTGAAGCTAGATCAGGGCTAAAAGCCTTACTGTGAGTCAGGAGTTTAAACCACAGCAAGGACATTTTTTATAAGCAAAAGCTTTCAAATTTTCATGATTATTGCACTGTGACATTGAAATTGACTTTTTGTCCTCTGGGAATGCTTCATAAAAAAGGCTCAAAATGTCATTTAAAGTTACTCTGTACCTCCAATAAAAAGTCCTCAATCAAGACAAGAGGTCTGGTGTTAGCACTAACACAACCACAACACTCTTTCAGTGTTCTGTAACCATAACATGTGGAGTGCATGTGTGAGATCTGCAACATTAGAATACGGATCAGCTACAGAGTTACAAGTGTGTACCGATATCCTTCCCTGTGGCTGCTTCAGTATACATCACAGCACACATGGACACACAGGGGTTAGTTGCAGGTTTCTATTCACCATCATAATTCAGACAGCAAGATCAGAGCAGCGTGACTGTCTGTGACTGCTAGCCTGGTTGGTAGGTGATTGCGTAGATACAGACTGTATGTCAAAAGTTTGGGAACATGTTTTCTTTGTTGGTCTGAAATAACACAGCAAAGACTAACCACATTATTCTTAAAAAAAACACGCTAATATTTGACAATAGCTACAAAACAAACACTTCCTTCATTGTATTTTTCCTCACAACAAATCTAGGTTTTTTTTAAATGTCACTCCAACCTGGCAAAGAAAATACGAGCATTTATAAAGACCATTTTGCAAAGCTAAAAGTCCCCAAATTTTTGACAGCCAGTGTACACTGCATGGACCAGTAGGTCAGATGAAGGTGAATAAGAATCTGCAGGTTGGTGACCATCATAAGCATGCCAGGTGAATTGGGGTGGAGGAGTAGATGGGGTAGCCCAGCGGTGGGTCAGCCGCCTGCACTGTAAGGTTTCTCAGCATGACCGGATGAGCCTGGATGCTATAGCGCTCCTCGTCATCATTGGTGGCGTAGAGCAGCTCCCAGGAGAGATTTGCCCACTGACCTCGAACGCCCTCCTCATTCAGAACGCCCACCTGAACCAAATTCTCCTGCAAGGACAGAACGCGACCTGTATACGTACCCTACACAACACACAGAGAGACAAGGAAAACAATTTTAAAAAACAATGAAAGAGTGGGAGGAAGATTTAAAAAAATAAAGTGGATACACAAGAGACAGAGAAAAGATGGTGTGAAAAATGAACACAAGAGGGGAAGCACAGTAACACTGATGTGGTGGTGGTGTTATTGTGTGTTGTGCTGATACAAAGGAATTGGACATAGCAGAGCTCTTAGTTTACTGTCTACTCTATGAGACTCACCAACCGTATTGGTCTATTTTGTAGATTTAAAGTAAGAAACAGTAGCTCATCTCTTGCTGCTCAGTTTGTTTTGGTCATTCTCTTGTCCTTCATTTGTGTCACAGGATGCTGTTGGCTGTGCAGTTTTGATTGGTGCACTTTAATCACCCCGGAGGTGTTTAAAAACATCAGCAGCTCTGCTGTGTAATCCACTCACAGCACACAACACAGACTAATACACCACATCAGTGTCACTGCAGTGCTGAAAATGATCCACCTCCCAAATAATGTGCTCTGTGGGGGTCCTGATCATTGAAGAACAGGTGAAAGGAGGATAACAAAGTATACAGAGAAACAGACAAACTACAGTCTGTAATTGTAGAACTACAAAGTGCACCTGTATGATCAGTGGAGCTGATAAAATGGACAATAAATGTAGATACAAGATATGTGTACCTAATGAAGTGGCCAGTGAGTGTATATGAATGATAACTGTTTTGATGGCAAATAAATCATGTCATTCTAACTTGTTCACCTCTTAATTATGACTGATAACTGTAATTTAATATGAATGTCTTACGTTAGCTCACTGAAACAAGCTGATAAACTCTGAAAATCAAGTGTAAATGTAGATTAAATGTAACTGATGTAACTATTTCATCAATAATTTGAAAACATTTAAATAATAATTGAATGCAAATCAATAGATAAATGGTTAAATTATGTAAAAGTGCATGATCACCATTGTGAGATCATGTCCAAGCGAGAAGAGGAAGGGTTTCTCTTGAAGAATTCCATCATGCCAACCACGCTCTGCAGAGAGTCCAATAAACCAGTTGCTGTTGTAGTCTTGTAATGTAGTGTACAGCTCCTCCAGACTCTCCACTGGGCCCAGAGATGCCTGGTCTATTAGCAACTTTACACTGTACCTATACACACAAACACAAGTTAGAAGTTCTGTTCATGCTTCAAAAATATGAAAATAATTACTTATGAGATAATGTTCATTAACACAGAACAACAGGGTTTGACTAAATGTCTACAGCAATGCCAAACAATAGAACATCCATTAGTTTTGCCTCTGGAGACAAAATTGGTGTTATGTGAAATAAGTATGTGTAAAGAACTATTATCTATGACACAAATTCATTAATGTAATGTACAAGATAATACAAATACAAATCAATAGAAAACTACTCTCATTCAATTCAAAATCTGCCCACAAAGTTATTCACAACCAAACTGAACTCAGCTATCATTTCACAGGCACAGTTTAGCCCAATACAATGCAGCTACACAAGATGAAGAAACCAAATCTTGTTCCTCACAAGCTCCACAACAGCACTGAAATGAAACACCACTAATTAGAGTCGCCAAAGATTTACTGCTGTCATCTGATAATGACGGAATCACTATCCCTGTGTTCCTGGACCTCAGTACAGCATATGAATGCGATAGATTTTTTTGTGTATTTTTAATGCCAAATTAGCACATGGCCAATTTCTTTGGTTGAATTGTTATTACCTTTTTCTTTAAAGTGGCATTTCAAATTCTGCTAATGTAACTTTAATAAAATAATGTGCTATACTGAAAGAAGCAACTCAGTATTTAGCACAATGTTATTCATAATTATGCTACGAAAAGTGCATTTACTTACTCAGTTTATATATGACCTACAATAAACTGATGACTGGTGTTCGAGGCAAAAGTCTGAAACTGATGTTCTTGGCCAATTCTGATTGTGCATCCCTATATTATATGTCATAGGACTGTGATTGACAGACTCAAAAAACAGAAAATGGTGTTAAGGAAGTTAAAGACTGGCCAATGAATATTTTCTTAGCTCACTGTATACTGAGGTTTTATTATTTATATACTTTTGAATTTTGTGTGAACTTGTTCTATATTGTGACTTAAGCCCATCCTGTAAAAATCAGTTTTAACTGTAGCCTTTGACTCTCTAATCTCAAATATGCACATGAAGTCACATTAGAATTATATTACTGCATTTGCATAATACTGTCAAGCTACAAAGCACAGTTTCCTTTAAAGATGCTGGTCTATGACTTTATAACCTCAGACAGCTGTAATGCCCTTCTGGCTGGAGGCACTTCGTAAATCTTTAAACAAGCTCCAACTGGTCCAGAATGAAGTAGCTCAAGTGTTCAGTAGGATTAGAAAATTCTAATCATATTATGCCTATTCTTTCATTCCTATACGAGATGCAAATTGTTCTTCTCATTTGTAAGTTAGTCACACAGCAACTAGTCCAAAATCTCTATATCTTTAACATTAATATCATTTCTCAACTCCTCTCTCAAACTGTACACCTGTATGCTAATGTTTCCACTAGAGAATGACCAATTATGTGCTCAACCAATTATCAGAGCCAATATTTTTCTGATTACTGGAACTATCACTTGAACTCCTTGTCTTTGGCACAGAGTTTGCCCTAAATGGCTGATGTCATTTGCCACACGAGAAAGAGATAAAAGTATTTTTTAACATGTGAATGAGATAACAAAAGTATGATCCATGTATGATAAGAGGAAAAACATTTATGACTAACAAAAATGAGTTTATTTTTATTTATTAAAAAGTGTTGTTTTTGCAACGGTCTAAAAGTGCTTTATTTACATATTCTAATGTTAAACTATCTTAATTTAATGCAAGTGTAAGACGCGCATTAAAAAATGTTTACAATTTAAATATCAAATTTATGATAAATCAATACTGGCCCCAAATACCCCCACCCCAACACTAAATTCCTTAAACTGTGTTCTGAACCAATCTCTGTAAAGTTACATTGTGCCATTCTCAAAAAAGTTCTATACAATCTGAAATCAACTAAATGTAAACTAGATGTTTAAGACATGGATACTTTGTGAACAGACTGAATATGGAGATATTTTAAAATTTAAAAATCACTTGCTTCAATATTCTTGGCCTGTGGATGTCAACAAACATTTTCTACTCTCCCTCTGGAAGAATGTCTATTACAAAAACACACTGGGTGGTGTTATGGTTACCTAAAAGCCCTGAGGGTGAGCTGATGCAGCTCTTTATTGGCTCTTAGCCACTCGAGTCCGTCGGGCCATGGAGCATCTCCACAGTACACCCTGAAGACGAGGCTTGGGCTGGGTATAGGGGCATCTGCCCCCAGGGCTACTGCACATGACAGCGTCACCTGGGCATAGAGCTCCCTTAACACCCGGTCCTCCTGTAGAGCCCTACACACTTGCTCTGCCTCCCCATCCCAGAAGCCCTCCACCACCAGCCGGGAAAGACAGAATTGGAACCACTCCTCTGGAAAGCAGGGGCGTAATGCCTGGAGTCTGGATGTGGGCAGAGGGGCACTCCGCCATGCTGCAACCAAAGTGAGGCTCTCTGAATGTGGGCAGGTAAAGTTGAGAGGCTGGGTGGGGTCTATGGATGTTGTGGTGGTGTTGGTGGTGGTGACAGCGGGAAGTTGGTGGTCTCTGCCTCTGTCCATTGCAGGCAGACCAAGTCCCATGCCAAGGCCCAGGCCTAAAGGCCTCAATGTGGGCAGAGAAGCCAGTGCCATGTTCTCATACAGGCTGTGGATCTCTGCAGAACCTGGAAGAGACACGGCTGACTCTGGACCAGTCTGCCCTTCCTCTGTCCGAACCATTATCATCCTCACTGGCTTTCGAGCCGGAACAGGTCCAAACAGGTCATCTTCATCTGACCAATCTGCAAATGACGACAAACTGGAGCTATCCCGTCCCCTTAAGTTAGGGGAAGAGGAGGACTCAGGGAGGCCGTGAGAGGCCACAGCCATTTTTATGTCACCTGGGCCAGGCTCAGCACGCTGAGAGCTTTGGGATTTGCGGCCAGATGTCTGCAGTGAGTGGGCTTTGAGTCTGTGACTGCCACGAGCCTTGTCCTGCAGGCAGTGGCGCAGCAGGATCCAAACCAGAGTCTTCAGGAAGTCAGAGCGGAGCTGCCGCAAATGGTCAGGTGAGTCAATGATGCCAGTCAGGATGTTACGGGCATCTGAGTAGACCCTGACAGGCAGAGCAGAGCATGGTGTAAGAGCATTCTCCCAGTGAGGGTTCAGGAAGCGTAAGAAACGGCCTGGTCTCTCGAGCCGATCAAACGCACCCTCAAACACCTCATCCACGCGACGAGCTTCCACCGTGTGGCAGGATGTCTCTTGCAGCTCCAAACCCTGAGCACAAAGGAAACATCAGCAAAGCTCAATTTAATGTTGTCACACCCACAATTGTGTAACCCCTGTTCACTGTGATCATTGTATGATACTGGTGAAAAACCAAAAGAACTGAAGGCATGGTGTGACAGTCTTTTCTAGTCATCGCATTTACACCTGAATACAGTACCTTGATATTGACTGTGCAGTAACCATAGCCTTTCTCCAGAACAGTGATCCATGCAACTCGATCCTGGAAGCGGCCCAGGAAATGAGAACCAGGAGAACAAGAACCTGTGATAAGAGAAAGCCCCACACATGCATTTAAGAAGAAATGCAGAAATAGTTCAGTGCAAATTATAAATTAATTTGAAAAAGCTACTACAAAAAACTACTGTGTCCTCCTCACCTAGTACTCCATTAGCAAGTGCATATTTTAGTGCTGATGCTAGTCTGGTACTGAGCTGATGGTAGTAGACAGAATCTGGACAGGGACAGGCTGTCCCAGGTGTGCCAGGCCATGATCGCTGTGGCCTGGGGAAGCCTACCAGGAAGATAGGCAGTGTGAAGAGAGGCAGCAGAGGGGCAGACAGCAAGGCAGACAGCAACACCACACCCAGCAGCAGTGGACACAGTGCTCCATTCAAAGCGAGCAGGGCACCAGCAGACTGACGCCGCTGTTTTGTCTCTGTCCATGAAGTGATCACAACTGTCAAAGCAAACTTCAACTTTGCCAGGAACTGAGAGAGACGGTCAGACACCAGAGACACCTGAGAGAGAAAGATAGACACATGAATCGCTTTCATACAAACAGCTATAATTCAAAGTGCACTACTGTGACAAGAAGATTATAAAACTAGAAAAGTGCATTTCCTTTGAATCCCGGTCATGCTGTTTGCCATCAACAGTCGGGGCCCAAGAGAGAAAAATTTGGCAGTGCTCTCTCTGGGCGGGTAGATGGCGCTCTCTCTTTCCTCATCACTCTCACACTGCAATGTCCGCTGGCTCAGGCGTCTACTGATTGGTCCATTCAGAGCTGGGATTCCTGCGCGTTCCTCCGAGCGCGCTGGATCCCCAGTGACGGTGTATCAGCGGTAGTTCGAAAAGAGGCGGTGGTCGTATCACACGCAGCGGAGGAAGAGCGTGAATGTCTTCACCCTCCTAGATTCAAAGGACATTGCAAAGTGATGGGGAGAGCCCCCTAGTGGATGGGATGGGTTAATTGGCTGATACTATTACATTAGGAAGGGGATAAAAATTGGCAAAATGTCCAAAAAAAAGTGCATTTCCTGAAGGAATCACAGGATGTTGCGCAGTTAACATGGCTCACACTGATTGCTAGGTGTCACACAGGTGGTTGCTAAGGTGTTGTTATGGTATACGTGGTGGTTGCTAGGTGTTGTTATGGTATCTATGGTGGTTGTTATGGTATCTGTGGTGGTTGCTAAGGTGTTGGTAGGTGGTTGCTAGGTATTTGCTAAGGTGTTGCTATGGTATCTGCGGTGGTTGCTAAGGTGTTGCTAGGTTGTTGCTAAGGTATTTCAGGTGGTTGCTAAGATGTTCCTGGGTGGTTGCTATGGTACCCAATGTAGTTGCTAATGTGTTGCTGGTGTTATAGTACTGCTTTACAGGCTGTAATGGTAAGTAATATAAGAGGAACAGGTGAGACACTGCAGCTGAGGCCGTGCACGGCTCCTGTTGTGCGAGATTCTGGCAGCCTGGACTTTAAAGGTCAATGTCGTTAAGAACATTCCACCATTCACTTTCTATGGGGAAAAAAAACATGTGAATTTTACAAAATCCAAAAGTTAGATTTGGACAAAAAGGAAAATCAGAAATCTATGCTAGCTCAAAAATTGTGACTTCTAGAGGCATTTCAAATGCGGAGACAAAAGGTTAGGGACACATTTGAATGGATTCCAATGAGACCAAAATTCTGACAATAAAGGTTTAGGAAAACCATGCGTCCGATCAACATTCTTATACAAGCCTGGATCACGCAATCAGACCAAACAATCTGGAGTTGGAATGATGTCAGTATCTCGAAAAACTGCTGGACAAGAAGCGGGACAAAAGAATGGTAGAAGAAGAAAAAGAATAAAAATCGAATAACATTATTGCTTTGCAATGCACAACATAAAGACAAAAACATAAGCTACATGTCATAAAAACAAAATAAACAAAAGAACAAGAAAATTAAACTACGTACATATCATGTTGGAGCCGCAGGTTGCATTTTTCATGAAAACCCCTACTTTTTTGTTTTAGCTAAGAATTTAGCTCACCAGAATAAGCTGTACTCCAGTGCCCAGTTCATGCCAACTGTACGCAATACCCTCTCCATCTGCCAGCCTCACTAAAACTATCACCACAATCTGCAGGAGGGCATCCTCACAGCTCTGCCACACCTACCATACACAACACCACAAAATAAAAGAACAGAGATAATGTCATTTTTATTATACGTGATGCAGGCTTTCCATAGTGTATTACATACATCCCTTTGCAGTCGCTTACACTGAGCAGGTGTTAATTTACTCCAACCTTCTAATGATTACATCTGCAAAAAGTGGTGCAAACTAATCCCCATGACTAAAACTACCAGTGCATTTTCAAAAATTTTAATATTGTGAAATCAGTCCCAATTTAATTCAAACAGTCATATTAATTCAAACTGTCATCAACCATCATACTCAAACTGATCAACTTAAAAAAAAAAAAAAGGCTTGAAATATCACTTAATGTGTAAGAAATATGACATATGACAGTTTACATTCTTTATGAACACAAATGAACATAAATGTGATATTCTAATTTTTCGGACATGCACTAGTAGGTAAAATGACTAAGAACCATTTATACACAACACTGGAGACATTAAGTCTAGATAATTGTTATGTGCTAATATGCATATTAATGCCTATAATTACTTGAAAAAAATAAAGCTTCTACACTGGTTTTCTGACAACTTACCACTCTGAAGGCTCGAGTGAATCCAATTGCCAATGAGGCAGTATGCAGCTTATACAAGGAGGCATCCATTGCCAGAAATGCAATCATGGCTAATGGACAGACTAAAAAACAAGGATGCAATCAGTGATGCTGCTACTAAAGTTACACTTATCTAATACCTGTAACAAATCTAGCCTGAAAAATAACATACTGCCTTTTTTCATGTAATGTTATTAGCTATAAACATAAGCAATGTTTCATTTCGATTATGTGAAGTGCTCAAATAAAAATGCTTCAATAAAAAAGTTTCAATGCTTCAATGAATATATCTGACATGACTCAGTACATGTTAATAATTGTTTTAAGGTATCAGTATCAGAAAATGAGGTATTGTGTCAGCTTCTTCTGTCGCATTATGTTCACATAATTACCACCACTCAGTTACTATCCCAAAGGCACATCCAATCCTCACCCAGGTTGAGTAGAGCTCTCCGGGCAAGTCCAGCAACTCGCAGGCCCCTGCTTCTCCTCCTGAAGACCTGGACACTGCTGGCCTGTCTGGGGTAAAGAGGGTTCAAGAAAAGTCCCCCCAGCACACATGCCCCCTGCAGTTCTCTCAGCACACGTGTGGCCAAAAGTAGAATAATTAAGAGCCAGCCCACTATAGCTTGGGGACATGTAACTCCCCTAGGTGAACCCCAAACCTCCTCTGGGCCAGTGCTCAGGCTGAGGTTACCTGAACTTGGGGAGAGCTGATGAAGCAGTCCGGCTTCTGTCAGTGCTCCAGTCAGGAGAAACAAAGAAAGGGGGAGGCCACACCAGCCAAGGCTCAGAGAGGAAGGATGGGGAGAGGAATCACGTTTTCTGCCCTGTATGAGCACCAGGACCTGGGTAAGGTCCTGACTGAGGAGGTAACCCATTGCAACGGTGAAAAGAACCACACCAAAGGAAGAGGGGATGAAGAAGGTGGCAACAGCAATGCACACAGATGACAGAAACATCACCACCAACCTAAAGGAGAAGAGACCCACAGGTAAACCATCATATTTTATATCCATTACATGTAAAGTGACATTTCAAGCCTCTTTTGTTTTAATGTTGATAATATCTGAATAGTCATTTTCTCACAATTAAAATGAAATATTCTAATAATCTGAGATGAAGGATTTCTGATTTTCGTGAGCTATAAGTCATAATGATCAACAGTAAAACAAAAAATATTTGAAATGTCACTTTACTGTATATAAAATATTACAGTTTACCTTTTTGAATAAAAATTATGGACAAAATATTATACAATATAATTTTTATGTGCCACTGTACTTCTTAACCAAACAGTAACAAGATAACAAAACATTACAATACTTAACAAAACAGAAAACAAATCACCCCTAAAATGTGTCTGCCACTGATTCTAGCCATTGTCCTCACCAGAGTTAGAAAAAGTTAGAATATTTATAATGTACTGTATATGATGACAATGAAGTGAGTCTGCAGTGTCTGCTTAGGAAAAGTGTGCAGAGAGAGTTTCGAACACAAAAAGGATGAAATGAAATTTGTACAAAAAATATAATCTACACTTTTCTCTCATTTCACTTCAGTGAAATTTCAGGCTGTTTAATATAAACTATAGCTCTTACGATTTTTCTTCTCTCTTTCAGAATGTATGAATAGGACTGTGCATTAGCAAGAACCTGGTAATGTAACATATCATGAAACGGGTTACAACTGAACTGACTTCAATACTGTAATCAAGACGATATATTACAATCTATAAAAATATGTTGGCAGTGCTGCCTTACACTACTTGTATACACTGGGGTGGAAAAGTGTAATGGATGAAGACAGATTAGAACATTGCTGCCTGCAAACTGGATTCCAAAAA
>BRDA01002989.1:13577-28577 GCA_036984385.1 Crenuchus spilurus | reverse complement strand
TTCCTACAGTTTATCAGTATTTATCATCAAAAACTGTTTACTACCAATTGGCCTTTATGCCAGTGGTCCAACACACCAGATTCATTGCAGCTAATTATCAAGAGCTGGATCAGGTGTGTTAACCTCGTTTGGATTTTCCTTCTCAATGTGCATGTCCAAATCTTATGGTTTTTATACAGTAGCTACATGCAAAGTGTTGATGGGTTGTGCAAAAGAGACCTTCAAATGACTTATGATTTCTAATATGTAACACATGCTTACAGTTTATGGCTCAACCTTTAGACTTTTTATCCTAGAAATTATTTCAGGATGCACAGCACTAAAGGGACTTCATGTAGGTTCACCTTGCAACTCAGACTTGTGCCCCAAGAGGTCACTCTTAAGCCGAGTGCAAATTTCAATTTGTTTTGGTGGCTTTTTCAATGTTTTTCCTAAAAGATATGGCAAATGGTTTATTTGAAGTAAAATCAAAATTGAAATCAGCAAAAATTAACGTGAGTGAAAGGATTTTAGCTTTTATGTGACTCCTTCCTTTTGTATAATATGAAAGTAACGCCGCTTTGAATATTGGGAACAGATGGCAGACCCGCCATAGAGTCCAGGCTGTTTGAGGTTAAAGCAAGGAGGATACAAAAAGCCATGAGCTCTGCAGGATTATCAATTTGACATAGGCCTGTTTTGATAATTACATGTCGCGCACTGTGGTTTGAGCTGAACACATTTTTTATTCAAAAATCACAAGAGCATAACTCTTAATTCATGATTGGGCATCACAATAATATTAGTTTAAGCTTTTAATGTATGTGTACATTCTTATTGTTATTTAAAGTGAAAAAAGCACTGAAAAATGTGCTTACACTTACCCATCTTTGCAGTGAATCTCACACACACACACACACACACATACTAGGGGGCAGCGAGCCCGTTTTCATGACTGTTTTTAGCAAAAACCTCTTACAACTAGCATTGTAATGGTTTTACTGTCATCAGCCATGTTTGTTTACATGTAGTTTGCGAGAAACTCGTGAGGTTTTGAGGGTCAGAGCATTTAGTCAGGTGTGCATAATCTGAAAGTGTGTGATGTTTCATTCAGGGGAAATCATGTAGTGTGGGAACTTTATGACTAACAATGATCAAGGATACAAAAATGAGTGGAAAATGTTATTTTGTGTGGCACATCTGTTTTCAGCATCATTTAGGATTTTGAAATCCTGTAGTGTGAGTCAGGCTTAAGCTCCAAAGCTTTGAATAATAACCTTGGTCATGTTTTTCTCTTTCACAATATTAACCCTCTGGAGTCGCCTCTTAAAAATACTTAAACTCTACAAGATTTTATCCTAGATACAGAACAAAATATACCCCTGAAACCTTAAAGGGTTTACTTTTCAAATATTTATAGCTTCAGTTGAAATATATTTTTAGATTCTTGTGAAAGGAGCTTAAATAAGCAGAGACACATCTATCAGAGCAACCCGGACAGCTCTGCATATTTTCCCGTCAAAAGGTGTGGTCTGCCATTTATATGATAATGACATGGTAATTCTGGAAATTCCATTGGTGGGTTCCAGTGGCCATTAATGTGTGGAATGTTAACGAACAGAGGCCTCTCACCTAAGGTGAACCTAAAAAATAGAGCTCTGATAAACATTCTATGTAGGGTTAGTGGCTGAGGAAAACGGAGTGTCACCTCACATTAGTTAAGCTTTAGAAATAAAACCACATACAATGTCTATAAACTGTAATGATCAGTGTGGAGCCAACACCTGTTTATTCAGTTCTGAGCTCAAACGTCTTGGCTAGAAATGTTTAGTGTTTTTTTCATAATATATCAGCACATCTGAAAAAGGTTTTTGGAAAGTCTAGTTCAAAGCAGGTTTAATCAAAATATAGATTTATGACACTCTTACTGTTTTGACACTGTTGATGCTGAGTTTGTGCTGAACTATAGTCTGTGTAACACTTCGGGGGAAATAATTTTAGATGTGTGTAATTTAAAAAAAAGTGAAGGCATGTCAGACTACATCAGCGTGTCTGAAAAACCCTCACACTCCAGACGGTATAAGTGACTTTTTGTTGTCAGTGAGTTCAGTGTGTATGTCTATTATATTAAAACAATCTGCTGTGTGTTTAGGTGCAGGAGCCGGTGACGGACAGACAGCTCATAGAATCTTCTCCCGTACTGCAGAAGCTCACGGACTTTGAGTCGACCATTGGAGTTCTGTTCACACACGTCCGGCTGTTGGCGCGAGCCTTCACACTTCGCACCGTCGGCTTCAACCACCTCACACTGTAAGTGTTCTCATCTCTGCTAGCTGCTGTACGAGTCCTTTGCATTGCTTTATTTTCTGTGTTGGATGGATAAAAATACTTTAGATAAATATATACAAAAAAGTTGGTTTGTTAAGGAGCAAAACTAGCAAAGGGAGCTAGAATGCTAAGGAGCTAAACCAGCAAAGGGAGCTAGCATGCCAATGAGCTAAATCAGCAAAGGGAGCTAGCATGCTAATGAGCTAAACCAGCAAAGGGAGCTAGCATGCTAATGAGCTAATCCATCAAAGGGAGCTAGCATGCTAATGAGCTAATCCATCAAAGGAAGCTAGCATGCTAATGAGCTAAACCAGCAACGGGAGCTAGCATGCTAATGAGCTAAACCAGCAACGGGAGCTAGCATGCTAATGAGCTAAACCAGCAAAGGGAGCTAGCAAGCTAAGGAGTTAAACCAGCAAAGAGAGCTAGCATGCTAAGGATCTAAACCAACAGAGGGAGCTAGCATGCTAAGGATCTAAATCAACAAAGGGAGCTAGCAAGCTAAGGAGCTAAACCAGCAAAGGGAGCTAGCATGCTAATGAGCTAATCCATAAAAGGAAGCTAGCATGCTAATGAGCTAATCCATCAAAGGAAGCTAGCATCCTAAGGAGCTAAACTAGCAAAGGGAGCTAGCATGCTAAGGAGTTAAACCAGCAAAGGGAGCTGTGTTGGATCGATAAAAATGCTTTAGATAAATATATACAAATTCTGTCTTAAAATATTATAAACAGAAATATTGGGATATCTGCTCATTCATTGGATGGAACAGTGAATGAGAAGGTGTCCCAGTACTTTTGTCAAAAGGGGATTTGATTGCTTTCAGTGATGAGAGCGTTAGTGAGGTCAGGATGTTGGATGATCACCACCACCAACATCCAAAGTCCTGGATGGAGCAGAGAACAGAGTTCCTTTATAAACCTCCAGCCTGGCATTAAACTTGGTGCCAATAAGTTTGTGTTTTTCTTCAGAGGGTTAAATTCTATTGGCAGTACTTCTCTACATGGACTAGACAAGCTGTGTGTGTTTGTACATCTGTGTCAGCAATGGCTGCAACTTAATATTAAAGTAGCCTGTATTGTTTGTTCATTAGAAAGGGTGTCCACAAACATTTGGAGATGTATATGTTTAAAATATTGTCTGCTTGACTCGGAAGCACAACGTTATAAATACACTGTTTCATATGTGAACTTAGCCAGTAGTATTGCTCTAAAGCAGGGATACCCAATCCTGGTCTGGAAGATGTAACACCTTAGCTCCAGCTTAAATCTAACGCACCTGATTCAGGTAATAGAGACTGTCAGAGAGATCTAAAGATTAAGGACAGTGTGCCCTTGGCCTGGAAGAGTCTAATGACTGAAGACCGAGTACAGCACTGCTTCTGTTTAAACACAACACAAAATAAACAACCTGCACTGTTTCTCTGTTCTTTTCACACTGTTCTTCAATGATCAGGACCTCCACAGAGCAGGTATTATTTGCGGGGTGCATCCTTCTCAGCACTGCGTTGACTGTGACGTGGTGGTGGTGTGTTAGTGTGCTGGTATGAGTGCATCATTCACAGCAGAGCTGCTGGAGATTTTAAACAGTTCCCTCACTGTGACACACCAGCCTTGTTGGTCCACCTTGTAGATGTAAAGTCAGAGACAGAAGCTCATCACAGATTCACCACCCAAATAATAGCTCCTCTGTGGGGGTCCTTACCACTGAAGAACAGGTGAAAGGAGGATAATAAAGTATACAGAGAAACAGATGGACTACAGTCTGTAATTGTAGGGCACCTGTACGGTGAGTGGAGCTGAAATGGACAATGAGTGTAGATATGTGTACCTAATGAAGTGGCCAGTCTGTGTATCTTTACATATAACTACAGCCCTACTATGTCTGTATGTCTTTATATAGCAGTCTGTAATGGAAACAGACTGGTTTTGTTAGAGCAGTTGGTGACAGAGTCATGTCAGTGGGATCTTTTTTTAGATGCTGATTTTTTTTTATAGATGTGACTTTTTATAGGTGGCTCTAAGAAAACATAATGTGTGTGTGTGTGTGTATGAGCGAGGGCAGCATTGTTGGTGTGTACGAATTGTCTATAAATGCCAGCGTGCCTGGAGCGCCTGGTCAGTGCCATTGATTTTGCTGCTCTGACTGATGGCCCATTGCAGTCGATGTTGACGTGGTGCCAAGTATTCAGCCTTGCGCAGCCTCCGAAACCCCACCGGGACCTGCTTTCACCCTCACACCCCCACCCTCCTGCCAGCCAGCTTATCCCGTTAGTGCTGCTGTATCATGGGACATGAAGTTTTTACCGCACTCCGTCTAAATTTAGGCTACGTCTAATAGGCTAACTCTGACCTTGGAACAGAACCTTGAAGGACTTCACTGAAGGCAGAGACGGAAACAAACAAAGGCAGCCTGCTCAGACCCTCTCTGGGTGATTGATTCTATATTTTTTGGATCTTTCTATTAACCCTTTGATGTCTGATATCTATATTAGTGTGTAATGGGGAAAATGCCACAGCTATCGTTGTGGCTGGTCTAAAGTGAGCAGGTTTTGTGTAGATAGATCTTAGAGAAACATCTAAAAGTAGTCATTGTTTTTTTTATGTATACATACATATGTGTTATTCTTTTAATCAAATTAGCATTTTCTTTATTGAAAATTCACGTTTTAGATCATTTTAAAAATATATTTAGATTTGTGCACATGCTGTGCCCAGACATATGGACCAAATAACATTGAGCACTTCGGATATTTACGTTAATGTTATGGCTACTGTTGGAGACATATGGGTTTTTAATGGCTGGTGCCAATTTTTACAAGTGAATAATAAAATAAATATTAAATATAGAGTAAAATATTAAATATAGAATAACTGGGTGGCAGGTGGCTTAGGGGTTAGCATGCTAGCCTCTTAGCGCTGAGGTCTTGGGTTCCTCATCTAGGTGGACGGGTGAATTCAGATGCACACGGGTGTAAAACAAAAAGAAGTTTAATAGTAAGCCACAAAAAGAGAAAAATGAAGAACAAAAACAAACAGAAGAAGAAACTCATATGAGCTAAACTTAAGCCACTGAGGTATCAATACACAAGGGAGGCTAATACAGAGAAAGCTGACAAGCTAAGGAGCTGAACCAGCTAAGGAAGCTAACATGTTAAGGAACTGAACCACCCACTAAAGTTAGCGTGCTAAGGAGCTAAATCAACAAAGGAAGTCAACATGCTAAGGAGCAAAACAAACAATGGAAGCTAGCATGCCAATAAGCAAAAACAACAAAGGGAGCTAGCATGCTAAGGAGCTAAACCAACAAACAAAGCTACACAGTCTACAGGGCTTTGCAAAAATAAACATACATAACCTGAGCAGGCAGGCATAATAGGGCTACGCTAAACGTGCAGAGCATGATAATACCGAGCACCGAATGGGAGTCCAGGATTGGCTTAAGTACTGCTAGGAATTAAGGTCTCAATGAGAGACAGCTGAAGAGGTCTGTGACCTAAACTCGAAGGAGCGCAAAGGATTCTGGGAAATGTAGTCCCAAGACGAAGATAGAGACAACAAGAGAAGTAGGGGGAGTGAGGGCTGATGGGAGTTGTAGTTAGGTGAGCACGGAGGAACTGTAGGACAGACGAGAGAGAAGTGCAGAGAGAAAAAAATGGTGAAAAAAAGACTGGGCTCAAGGGAGTGAGGGGCGTGACAACCTGATTAATCAACTGACCAATTAATCAGTCTATCGCTGGTTATGGCCTGCAGTATTTGCATCAGTGTTGCTTAAAAACTGAATTAGATTATAATGGAATATAACATGGCTTCATTCAAGTGGTGAACTTTTTTGTTATCCTGACTTGGAGGGAGGTGCGTCAGCCCTTGTACACTATATCATGTGTCTATTTAAATGGAACAATTGTATCCAAATATAATCCCCTGCATCGCACTGCAGCTCCTGGAGGAAGGCACTGTCAGGACCAGAGATTTTTCAGAACTGTGCTGCTTTGAGGCTGAACAAATCTTCCTTAATGGTCATGGCATTTGTGCTCCAACCTTCTGTTTCTGGGATGGTATAAAGCTCAATTTACTTTGACAGAGAATCTGAAAGGCCATTTGCAGCAATTGTTCTGTTTCCGAGACGAAATGTACAGTAGCTGAATCCCAGTGTTTCAGTCTGTAGAAGCCAGGTGCATTCTATTAATTTTATTGAATTGTATTAAAGCTTTTATGCAGAATTATTCACAGTGGTTTGATAAGAGGGGGTCCATTCTGCAACCCCAATTCAGAAAACAAAATTGGGACAGTATGTAAAATGGAAAGAATGCAGTGTTTATTACTTTTACATTGATTTTTGTCATTGCAGACAGCATGAACCAAAGATATTACAACTCCAATAAAAAATTGGGACACTCTGTATTTTGTAAATAAAAACAGAATGCAGTGATTTGTAAATCTCATAGACCCATATTTTATTCACAGTAGACCATAGGCTATGTAATACCGATGCTGAATTTGAGATTTTAACCATTTTGTGAAAAAGTATTTACTCATTTAGAACTTGATGGCAGCAAAGCATCTCAAAAAAGTTGGCACAGGGCCATGTCTACCATAGTATAGCATCCCCTTTTTTAAAAACAACCTTTAAATGTCTGGAAAGTGAGGAGACTAGTTGCTGGAGTTTCTGGATTGTGCTGAATTATGTCTTATTCTTTGCATGATACACTTTTAATTTGCATTTGTGTATTTCACAGCAAACTTTCTCCACACACAGTGTTTCCTGGAAGAGTTCCTGAGCCCATACATTGATTTTCAGTGCAGAGTCGAGTCTGTTTTTAATGCAGTGTCGCCTGCTTTGCTAGAGGGCCTTAAGATCCTTGTACCATGCGCACAAGGATTTCTCATGATTCTCTGAATCTTTTGATGATAGTATGTACTGTACTGGTGGGATATTTGTCCAAAATTGTTCCAAAATTTTTTCGTACTTTGCACATACGTATTAACTTTTATTAAAAGCACCAGAGGGCTCCGAGTGGCTCAGTGGGCTAAGACATTGACACTATGACCAGAGGATCACAAGTTCAAATCCCGGTCATGCTGTTTGCCATCAACAGCCGGGGCCCAAGAGAGCAAAAATTGTCAGAGCTCTCTCTGGGCAGGTAGATGGCGCTCTCTCTCTCTCTATATATCACTCACACATTGCAATGTCTGCTGGCTCAGGCATTTACTGATTGGTCCATTTGGAGCTGGGAATCTTGTGCTTTCCTCTGAGTGTGTTGGCTCCCCAGTGACGGTATATCAGCGGTAGTTCTAAAAGAGGCGGTGGCTGTATCACACGCAAAGGAAGAGGCTTGTGCTTGTCTTCACCCTCCTGTCCCTGACTGGACAGTGCAAAGTGATGGGGAGAGCCCCTAGTGGATGGGATGAGTTAATTGGCTACTACCACATTGGGAAAGGAGAAAATTGGCAAAAATTATTAAAACACCAGGTAAGTATATCAGTACTTACTCAAGTTATATATGTGGTACTTACACGTAATACTTGTCAGCATATATTGCAAGTTCAGTATTTACACAGTGACTACATATTTGAGATATAGCAGGTCTATTTCAAGATTTCTATAGCCTATGAGAATGTGTGTAGGTGTTAATGGTGTAAAACTGTACAGTAACTAACACCAAGTACCTTTTTCAGTCAGTTAATTGTTCCAAATTAATTGATATGTTTACTAATAAGTTCCATGTAAATTTACTCTGTATTACGTAATGCAAGTACAAGTTCTGCTGTACATAGCTGGTGGTATGTACCTGAAATGTTTACCAATAATAGTTATTCCTCTTTAGTGTGAAAACACCCTTCTTTAGATCATCACTTCTAAACTATGCTATCTGGTATATTTAATATTGGGATATTATAATTGCCAAGTAATGTTTACTACAGAAGAAGTAGGCTAGCATGTACTTTGGCAAGCTTTGTGAGTTTGAAGTCTTCAATCTCTTAACTTAATATGCTAATGAATACATGCTGTTGCAGTAGAACACATCCATATATTTACTTTAACCTTATGATGAGGCATTGTGGATGGAGAGGAGGTAAGTGTTTCTTAGTGCAGTAAATTACAGAGCTATTTGAGACCAAGAAATCGAGAGATTTAAGTGCAGCGGAGGTGAAAACTCTTTTTTTTCAGTAGCTGTATTTCCAGTGCAGCTCTTTACATGAAATTTCTACCATACATTGTTATTAACTCAGGCTATAAATACCTGTTTAGTGTGAGACGGGGTTCGTAGATTGAGAAGAGGTGGCACACTGCAGGAAATGTCTCATTTGATGTGTGGAAAATGGGTTGAAAAGCAGATGTTAAGGATTGGCAAAAAGGAGTGATTTTATTTGTGGTTCTAAAGGCCCGAGTGTGAAGGAAGTAGCTGAATTTACATCTTTTTTTATTGTAGCCTGTATTATAAAATATCTTAATATCACTTAACCTAACAGAAACCTTGTGAACTTCCTGTAGATAAGGAATGGAGATACCTCCATGTGTTGTGACATCACAACCACAACTTATGTCCAATCTGACACATTACCTTCAGTCAAGCAAAAAGTGAATGTTTGCTTGTTGTGCCCTATTCACTATACAGTGCATTATTTTGGGGTTCTGCCATTTTGTAGTGGTCTTTGCAAGCATTGCACCAAATTTACAGTCCACCCATGCATCACAATACATAGTGTACATCCAATGCCCCCATAGATAGCAGATGCCCATAATGCATTGTAATAAGGTATTGTCCAATTTTTTTTCCTACCATCACAAATTCTGTGTTCTATGTAGTGATCCCATTTTTTTATGTAGGGTCTAGTGATGGATGTGACTCTTTCCTTCTTGGTAAAAAAAAGATGTGAACCTTAATTTTAGAAAATAATGACAATTTAAATCATATTTGTAATATTAGTCTGAAAAAATGCAATTAGATATTGTCCCCAAATCATTCAGCCACATAAAGAACTAGGTAATATGCTAATTTTTAATAGCTGGTAAAGAAGCTGTTGTTTACTTCCTGTATCAAGATGTTCCCTTGTATGAAGAGACTAATGTGATATTATGTATTTCACTTTTAATGGCCCCAGTGGTGCTTACACGAACATTTAGGAGTTGTGAAATTTATTGGCAGTGCCATTCTTATGGAGCATAACAGTCTTGTTGCAAAGGTCTTGGGGGAGAGCTCGTTGTTGTACGCATTATGTGATGTTTCTTGTGTGAAAAATTTGTATTAGAGGTGAATATGCTCGGCTGGTACTAATTTACACAAGAAGAAGTTAGAACTGCGTAGTAAAATCAGCTGGTTATCTAGCCTTGTCTTTTTTTGCGTTTTCAATCCATTGTCATTCCATTTTATTAAATGCAACTTTTACAAGTATAAGTCAAATTGCAATAAAAACAATTTACAGTACTTACTGATGAATAAGGTGCAACTGTTTTTGCTAAGGGGTTGCTAGGCTGTTGCTATGTGAATAATAAGTGGTTGCTAGGCTGTTGCAGTGTGTTTGCTATAAGGTTGCTTATAGTGTTGCTAAGTGGTTGCTGGGCTGTAGCTATGTGAATGATAAGTGGTTGCTAGGCTGTTGCTATGTGGTGTCTATGGTGTCTCTACATTGTTACTAAACTGTTGCTGTGTAGTTACTAAGTGGTTGCTAGGCTGTTGCTCTGTATTTGTTAGTTGTTGCTATGGTGTTTCTAAGTGGTAATACCTAGGCAGTTACAGTGGTCTTGGTACATAGTTGCTAGGCTGTTGCTATGAGGTTGCTAGGCTCTTTCTATGAGGTGGCCAGGCTGTTATTATGACGTTCCTAGGCTGTTGCTATGAGGTTGCTATGTTGTTACTAAGTGGTTGCTATGGTGTTGCTACGGGGTTGCTATGATCTTGATAAGTGGATGCTAAACTGTTGCTAAATGGTTGTGGCGATTGCTATGTCTTTGCTAGGTAGTAGCTAGGTGTTTGCAATGGTCTTGGTAAGTGGTTGCTAAGCTGTTGCAAAATGAAAGCTATGAGGTTGTAATAGTGTTATTAAATGGTTGCTATGGTGTTCTACATGGTTGCTATGATCTTGATAAGTGGATGCTAGACTGTTGCTAAATGGTTGTGGCGGTTGCTATGTGGTTGATAGGTGGTATCTAGGTGTTTGCAATGGTCTTGGTTAGTGGTTGCTGTGCTATCCCAGGTGATTGCTATAATGTAACTACATGGTTCCTATGGTGTCTCGTGTGGTTGCTGAGGTGTTGCTGGGTTGTTGCTGTAGTACTCCAGGTCATTGGTTGGGTGTTACAGTGTATTTGTATTGTTGCATTTCAAGGATCCAGAACGTTTACACTCCATTCATTCCTATGGTAAAAAAAATCCACTGCTACACTGAAACCACGTGACCAATCAAAAAGCTGCATACAAGCAGACATCACACAATCAGACCAAACAATCTGGAGTTGGAGTGGTGTTGACATCTGTGTAAAATTTGTGCAAAAGAAGAAGAAAACAAGAAGAATATAAACTAAATAATGGCATATTTGCACTTTGCTTTACCGCGCAATCAGTTCCGGGACTTGCTTGAAGTGAGGGATTCTCTGATGGGTGAACACTGCAGCTCAATGAAAAGGAGGAGGTGAAGAAAGAGTGAGGGGGAAAAAAGCCTGATGTGGAGGTAGTGATGCTTTTTCTTCACCAGCTCTCCACACCTGGACCTTAAAGAAGCATGAAAGGTGATGGAGATGAAAGCAGGATGCAGAATGAAAGAGAAAACACTCCCCCTCCTCTACTCCTCCACCAGCTTTTCAGAAACAGAACGGCTTAATGCACTTTAGCAAAAAAAAATGCACTTCGTTTGACATCGACTGGACACGCAAACACACTTATCCCTGCGGTTAGCAGCCTAGATGCACCTTTAACTCTCCAACATTCCTCCACGTTCTTCAGAATTCATTCACTTCTGCACTCGTCCTTTTACTTTTATCCTTTCCCACTGGGTTCACTCTGGCTCAGGCATCCGTTTCTAATATGTTCACTCTCCACACATAGACAGACTTGGTCTAACTTGGACACATTCTCAATCTTAGCATTCACATTACACAGTATGTGCATAAATGTTACTACGGTAAGTGGTCAGTGTCTTGCATTACTGGTCATCTCTCAAGTCGGAAATTGGCACCACGTGGCTAATCTGTAAGCAGCTTTGAGTTAGGGAAGGCACTGATACACAAGAGGTGCTAGTACGTGAGAGATTGGCACTGTTGTATTGCGGTCAGAGGCACAAAACCACAGGCCGAGTGTTGTAGATCAGTACACCAGTGCCAATATGTCACGTTAAAAATATCATTATTTCTCTCAGAGAACGAGGGATAAAAACACAGACATGGTGCATCAGGACATAAATAAAATCACAGAGGACCTCCTGTGAAAGAAGGAATTATGACAGGACCCCCTGTCAATTTAAGAGTTTTACCTTATTGACTTGTAAACACTTGAATGGAGGCGGAGTAATACTGAAAGAGCTTCTGTCAGAGCACCATTATCATGCAATATTGGAACTCCTAGAACACTTTCTAGGATTACCATTGGCACTCTCTTAGCCAATCAAATTGCAGTGTAATATAAAATAGTGTAACATGGGCATGGTTGAAGCATTCTACATTTACAAAGTAGCTTTATTATACACCATCATCTGGGATACCAGTTGTAGTTAAGTCATTGGTAGGCAAAGCTCATATTAGTGAAAGCCAATTAAACAGAAATCAAAAAATCAAAGCCACAAACAAGAGAATTCACCAAACTTACCATAAAACAAGACCACATGTTCAGAAATCAAACCTGGTGTAGAGTTAATGCACTTCAAACTACTTGACTGTATATATGCCATAATTACTTCAGTCCCAGTGAAAATGACAGTAATATCAGCCACAGGTCCTCTGGAATGTCCAAGAGCCAAGGCTGGACTTCAGCCTAAATAGACCGAGAGTAAGCAAGAGTTCATAATCTCACCTAAAAAACGAACAGTTAATTGTTTTTTTTTTTAAATCCTCTGCAATGTTACTCTATTCATGTTCCGGCTACAAATGTTCTCTTTTCATAGCTACGACGAGCTCTACAGAACGTTGTACTATGTATTTCACTTGCAAAAGGTATTGCTGTATGTATTGCTCTGTATGCACCCAGAGGTACAAAATCTTAGTTATTCTAGAATCCAGAAGGGTCTCTTGACAAAAAGCACTGGTGGACAGGCTTTCATAGTCCTGCACTAGCAATAATGTATCAAACAAAGAACACCAATGATGTGAGACTTTGATTCATCTTCACATATTGGGTGGCACGGTGGCTTAGTGGCTAGCACATTCGCCTCTCAGCGCTGAGGTCTTGGGTTCGAGTCCGTATCTGAGCGGAGTTTCCATGTTCTCCCCGTGTCTGCGTGGGTTTCCTCCGGGGTCTCCGGTTTCCTCCCACAGTCCAAAAACATGGAGATCAGGTGGATTGGATACTCTAAAATTACCCTGTTGTGTATGAATGAATGTATGTATGAATGTATGTATGTATGTATGTGTGTATGTATGTATGCCCAGATATGGTTGGCACTCTGTCCTGGGTGATCCCCCTAGTGCTCAATGCAGTCCTCCAGGTGGACGGTCGCTTCCAGTTGAGAGTACGCTGTGCGCGATTGGCTGCCGCTTCTCACCGGTGTGTGTAAATGGAGTGTGTTGATTGTAAAGCGTCCTTGGGTGTCTAGAAAGGCGCTATATAAGTATAATGTGTATGTATGTATGTAATGTTCAATGCATACAGCAGGCATGTCCATTGTCCGGGCCGTGGGCCATTTGCGGCATGTTACCATTTTTGGAAATAAAATGAAAGTTGGTCTGCTATTAAGCAAGTTTTAAAAAACGAGATTCCTAGCTTGAACACTGGGTGACGCTATTATGCAAAACCAATCTAAATGATGCTCCACATCTTCTATCCCCCCTAATGTACACCTACATTACTGTTCCTGAGCTCTTGGGTAGATATGGCGCTCCAAAGAAATAAAAAATACTGAATGCGTAAGATTTCAGGCAGGTTGGGAGAATTAATATTTGTTCACAGAGGGAAGTGTGTGTGTGTGTGTGTGTTTAATTTGTCAGGAAACTTTACATTACATTACTTTGCGTTGCTGAAATGAAGAAGTATAATGTTGAGACGTTATGAAATTAAATATGACCATCTATCAGGTTTTGAATGAGAACAGAAGGTGAAACAACTAGCAGCAGCAGCGTTACGAGGTAGCTCAACTCAGAGTCCAGCACAGGAACTGCAGGGTTGCCAGGTTCACAGTTTTTGTGCAAAATTTAGCTTAAAATTTTTTTAATGCAGTTGTGAGTACATTGTCAGAGCTGGGGGTGTGTTGGTTTTTGGACTACTTTCAAAATGTACCATGACCACCAAAAAACTCTTAAGAGTACAACTATAGAGCTGTGAGTATGTGGCTTGTGACTGCACATACAGTATGTTTTTTCTTCTCCTTCTAGCCTTAGTACAGAATTGTCCAGATTGATGTTAAGACGATGAAAATAATGTTTTTGTATTACTGAATATTCAGAAATACATTTCAGTGAAGTGTGAGACTTTGTCTCTTTATTTAGTGTCATATTTTATTGTAATTATGCTTGATTACACTAGATAGCACTAGTTTTACTATTTTAAGGCTAAAACATCTAAAACTAACTTGTTTTAAAATACTGTTTTATCTTTTATATTAAAGACTACTTTTATCTGCATTGTATAAACAATTAAATGTAAAATAACACTGAGCGCAGACTTCTGAAGGTTAGTGTAATAAAGAAGTGAACTTGATTTCACTTAAACTATTTCTTTAACACAGTGCAGTTCAGGGCTGTTATTCCTCTTGGCTGTGTATTCTCTCTATGAAACACACTCGCACTCCCTCCCTCCATCTGCTTTATTCTAAAACTTTCTCTGCCATTATTCCTCCTTTTCATCCTTTTCTTTCCTCAGGTTGTGTCCCAGCACGTCTAATGAAACCATTTTCTGAAAACGACGTGATATAAAAGCCACGGGCTCTGTAATGGAGCTATAAACTCTCACCTTTCTTATATGACACTCTCAACCTCTGCTGAGCTCCAGAAGAGCTTTTCATGCATCACCAATGTGCCGCTCTGTACATTTGTTAGCGTAGGGCTCTGAGTTTTTGTGTGTACTGCATCCGTGTACAGTGTAGCTTTGAGTGGGAGAGTATACTGATGCATGCATTAACAGTGGGGGAAAAAAAGTATTTGGTCAGCCACTGATTGTGCAGGTTCTCCTACTTAGAAAGACGAGAGAGGTCTGTAATTTTCATCATAGGTACACTTCAACTATGAGAGACAAGTGAGAAAAAAAATCCAGGAAATCACATTGTAGGATTTTTAAAGAATTCATTTGTAAATTATGATGGAAAATAAGTATTTGGTCAATAACAAAAGTTCAACTCAATACTTTGTAACATGGCAATGACAGAGGTTAAACATCTCCTGTAAGTCTTCACCAGGTTTGCATACACTGTAGCTCAGGGGTGGCCAATCCTGGTCCTGGAGAGCCGCATTCCTGCCTAGTTTGGTGATCTCGCTGATCAAACACACCTGATTCAACTCAGCAGGCAATTAGCAGGTTTAATTGTAGTGTCAGAGCAGTGACATCACTAAACT
>BRDA01002989.1:0-13477 GCA_036984385.1 Crenuchus spilurus | reverse complement strand
AATATTAGATGTTGGCACCTCCACATCATTGCATTCAGTTTTTATTCACAATTTGTTTAGTGTCCCAACTTTTTTGGAATCTGGTTTGTAATACAAATAAGCTGAAATGTAAAATTGTATTTTGCTGTATTTTACTGTGTTTTGTTGCAACTGAAGAGCTGTATAGATTACAGATGAAATTTTTAAACAGAGATACAAACTGTAAAAATCAGCAAAAATGTCAAACATTTGAACTTTTTTGGAATCCGGTTTGTACATCAACTTGCCTGCTTGGCAAGAAAAGGCTTTTCATGGTTCATGAGTTTGAAAACTATTTAAAATATTTAAATAATTGTTGATGTTTACACATCTGTTATTGTACATAAAACAGGTAATTTTATTGTTATTTGTATTATTATTATGTGAATGATCCCAACTTTTGAACTACAGAGAATACAGATCTGATGCAGGTGTCGGCACTGACCTCATATCAACAGAGAATTCTGAATCTGATATTAGAGAGAAACAGAAGGAATTTGATCCAATACTGTAGCAATGTATCCTGAAATAGCTCACACTGAAACCATGTGATGAGGGGTGTGTATAGCGTCCTGTGGGATTGCAGTGTTGGAGTAGCTTGAGTGTGAAAGCCTACTTTTAGATGATATTATGCTTCATTTTAAAATAGGTTAAAGGCCTTATAACATGGAATTCTTAATTTTCCTGTTAATTGATATGAAAGAGCCTGATATGAGTATTGTTAGTTTTACAAAATACCATTTATACCTTTGAGCAAAGGTTTTCTTGATATATATTATAGTCAAGCTGACGTTAACCCTCTGGAGTCTGAGGGTATTTCAGACACTCTGATGTAGTCTGACATTCCTTGATTTTTTTTAAATTACCCATCTAAATTTTTTTTTTCCCAAAGTGTTACACAGGCTTTTGTTCAGCACAAACTCAGCAACAACAGTGTAAAACGGTAAAGAGTGTCATAAATCTATATTCTGATTAAATCTGCTCTAAACTTAGATTTTCCAAAAAGTTTTCTTTTGAAAAGTATTCTGTTTTCAGATGTGCTGATATATTGTGAAAACACACTCTAAACATTTCTAGCCAAGGCTTTTGAGTTCACACTACACACTGCTCGTTACAGCTTTTAGAAATTGCATGTGGTTTTATTTCTAAAGCTTAACAAATGTGAGTTGACGTGTTTCACTCATTCAGTGTTTCCAACATTGAATATTTATGAGATAGATGTGAACAATAAGGTGAGAGCTCTTTGTTCAGGTTCACATTCCATGACCATTAATCCACCAATGTAATGTCTGGAATTACCATGTCATTATCATATGAATGAAAGATTGTGTAATTTGGTAGGAAAAAATGTGCAGCTGTCTGAGTGTGTCTGCTTATTTAAGCTCCTCTCACAAATAGCAAAAAAATAAATTTTCACTAAAGTTATATACATTTGAAAAGTAGAGCCTTTCTACCCCAGAGGTTTCTGGGGTATGTTTAGTTTTATTTCTAGGATAAAATCTCACAGCGTTATATAAGTGTTTTTGATTAATTTTGTTAATATGCCACTGGCGGGAGCACCAACTCCAGAAGTTTAAGCCTGGATGGCTATTTGAATGAGGTCCATTGCTAGGTAGCCAATCAGAACAGAGATCATTTACATATAAGTCAGTAAAGGCACATTAACAAAATCTTAATTTAATTAAGGGATGCTGAGAGATTTACAAATTAATTATGACTTTTTTTTGCATAAGCTCACAAATGCCTTATTAGGATCTCAGGGAAAACTCAACAAAATGTTGGACATGGGCCCTTTACTGGTTTCAGTATCAGTATTGTTAGCAAAAAGAGAATAAATTGATACCATGTAACCTGTGTTTTGAGTAGCAGCCACCAGAGATTAAAAAATATCACTGACTACTGACTGACATCACCTTCCTACATGTTTTCTTTTGTCTCACTTTTATCTCCTCAGAGGACATAACCAGAGGATGGAGTTTTTGGGGGATTCCATCATGCAGCTTGTAGCCACTGAGTATCTGTTTATTCACTTCCCAGACCACCATGAAGGTCATTTGACGGTAAGATTTAGTTCACTTTAAAGCATTTTTTTTCAGACCAGGTCTGCTTGTTCAGTTTTTTTGTTTAATTTGATGACTGTTTCTGACCTCTTGTCTTCTGAATCTCTGGTCCACTTGAAATCACTGAAGGAACCACCTCATTCACCAAACAGGAAATTGACATAAAATCACACAGTAGTGGGATGTGAGGGTATACATGCCCAGAGTGAGGGCAGCTCCATCATCCATGGTACCCAGGGAGCATTTGGTGGTCAGGTTCCTTGCCCAAGGGCACTTCAGCCTTGTCATGATGGTCCAGGGGTTTGAATCAGCACCCCTTCAGTTCCAAGATTGCTTCTCTAATATGTAGACTGTGCTGGCCCCTGGTTTTAGGCCCCCATGAAAACTCATGCTCATAAAGGGAGGAGGCTACTAAAACTGAATTCAAGACCCCAGAACACAAGACATAGAGTTACCAGAAGGGTATCTAATGGAGAATTATTTTCAAAGAAAGCATCAAATCAATAATTAAGGTCAGCAGAGGTGTGTGGACTGAAGAATCACGATTTTTGATTTACAAGGTGAGGCTTCTTTTGAGTTCTTCGAAGACAAGGTGAGAAAAGTCCAACAGTGACTGCATCTCTACCAGCATTAAACATGGAAGGAGAGGTGTCATGGTATGGTGAGTGTGGTTCACTGAGCTGCTTCACTGTGAAAAGTCAGTTAAAAGAGAATATTGCAGAAAGGCTTGCCTCGCATTACCCAAACTGTGTTACATATAGACTCTTGCATATACACAGTCATACACGAAATAGTGGGAATAACCATCTTTGGCTCAAAGTGGTCTTTCAATGATGATCCCTGACACTTTCCTCGTTGCTCGTTGATTGCTGTGTACCACTTGCCGAAGTCATTGCTACCATCTGGCATTAATTAAGCACCATTGCTATGCCGTTGGGTGGCACTCGATGTACGAGAAGTCCATTCTCAGTACACCTTCACTACAGCAGCTCTAGAACTTCCACAAAGTTAGCAGTTTCTGAGAGGCTACCACCCATCACCCATTACCCTATTATCCAGACGTGTGGACTCGAGTCACATGACTTGGACTCCAGTTTAAAACTTGGGACTTGACTCGAGACTCACTTGTATTGACTTGGGACTTGACTCGGGACTTGATTGTCAAGACTTGGGACTTACTTATTACTTGCAACTTAGTGACTTGTTCCCATGTCTGCTATTATCATGCCCTTTTGGACGCCAGTCACGTCACGTCCTTTGTCCATGATGACCATTTGACACTCTGCTACAACTGACTGGTGTGCTCACTTATTTATACATGAAGTAAACCCTGTCACATGGCATCTGTGATGACCCAGGCCAGGTTCATTCCAAACCAGCGGACACCATTATATTCTGATATGATTGGGTATTGCAAATAGTATAAATATTTACTTCCAAACGCATCAGTCTCGCTTCACCTCACCAAGAATGTTACATATATGAGGAATTTGTCTTGTTGCAGTGAGTAAAGGAGATTTGGAAAGTTCAGTTTATAGTGCAAGGTTTTCACTGTGGTTAATGATCACTACGGTTCTGAGAAAACAAGCTGTTAGCGTGTCTGACTGTGCTGCCTTTCATGGCCCTGAGTCCTCTGCCACGGAAAAGTGGTTATAAGAAGTGAAGTCCAGGGTGAGACGGGTCTGCTGTAATCTCACCAGCGTGCTTCACGATCTGGCTGTTGTAAAATGTCCCGAAGCATCCAGTGAGCATGTCTTCCATCCTGAGCATGCGCTGGAGTTTGACTCATTCTTGTGAAGAAGAGGCAGAGGGGTGAAAATCTCAGATGAAGTGTTCTTTAGTGGAATTACTTGCACTGTTCATTTTAATAATAATACTCAAGTTTTCAAATATAATTAAGTACAGTTCTCAAGGACTTTCCACCTCGGGGGTTCAGATAGACAGGTTATTGATGAAGTGAAGGTTATCTTGATAATTGCTGTGTGAAACTTGATTGTCAGGACCTGTGGCAGGTTGAATTTCTTCAGCTGCCTCACAAAGACCATTCTGTACTCTGCTCTCTTGAAAATGAACACCTTGTTCCTCTCCCACATCAGATCCCTGGTTGGCTTTGACATTTGAGTCGTTGGTCGTTGTGCCATACACCACACGACTGGTTGTGAGTCTTTCAGTTGTGGCTTTCACACTACATGACTGGTCAGCGACACGGGGTCATGAACTACACAATTTTTCATCGCAGACTCCTGACTGCTCTCCAAAACCAATTTTTTTTCATGAAAATAGTACAGAGCAGCTGGCGCGCAGGCTATCAGCCATTTACAGTTAATTATTGCATACATACTGTCGCCAGCTTTATTTCATCTGTCCATTGCATTGATCACAGATATAGTCAATCACATTATTTCTGCAGTGCAGTCACAATAACAGTTACAGAGAGATTGCGTCAATGGACATGTGGGTCCCTCTCTACGTGATCCCATTGGTTGTAGATAGTTATTTCTGTTGACACAGTCGCTGACTGGATCTCAGATATTCAGCATTTCAAATATTTGCCGGGCATCTGCAACTGGTTGGCGATCAATCGGCGGTTCACACTGCATGACTGAGTGAGCCCGGAGTAATCCCCAACTTGTGTCCAAGCAGAGGTTCTTGGCGGCAATCTACAAAAAACTGGTCGGCGACTGGAAAACCTGAACTAGGCATTTCCTCTGAAGGCCACCACCGCTGCTTGACTTGACCTGTGGTTATCATTCACAAATTTCAGTATCTTCTCAAAAAGCTTGACGGAGATGCTATAATTGGATAAGAGAACGAATGAGAGCACACAACCTTGTGATACTCCAGTACTAAGGATTTCAGCTCTACCTGGAGTCTCCTGTTTGATGATCCATTGGCATTTGGAATCTGGCCAGAGAACCGGAAAAGTTTAACTTACAAACCAAAATCTAGCATCATCAATGGATCCGCAAACTTTAGAATCTCAGACAGTTCCATAAGGATGCAATAACTTGAGTAAATAAGGAATGAGAGCACACAACCTTGTGGTACTCCAGGACTCATGCAGCACAGTCAGATCCACCAACAAATGGGATCTACTGTAGAGAGCTGGAACAAGTTAACCTGCAGGAGGTCCGGTATTATGGTGTTAAATGCTGAGCTGAAGTCCACAAAATGAACTGTAGTATCATTGATAGAGCTGTTTACTGTGTACTACAGAGGATTAAGCAGGTGGTCTTTAATAACCTTCAGATGGGCTTGAACTCTCAAGGACACACCCAGCCAAATGTCTGAGACCATTTGGCCACTGATGAGCATCAATGGCTGAAGATCTCCCATACTTGGTGTGTTGTGTCAACACAGGTGGCTCTTGTCCTTGTCCTTATTTTTCTCAGCCCGATTGAAAGTGCAGCTGGCAAAATATGCATCATGGATGCCCTTTCAAATATGTTTCGGTCTTTGATTGTCCACATTTTTGAACAAAGAGTATTTGAGGACCATTTCCCATTTTTAAACCGTCATTTTTAAGTAGTCTTAACAACATTTGGACTAAAACTGCAGACGTTTGCCAGCTCCTGCTATGGAGATTGATTTCCGTTCTTGCAGGTACATTAAGTACATGTGTGTTGGCCGTCACCTCTAGCCGTTGGAGAAGATGAGAGGCAATGGTGAGCTGACAGAAGGTGATCATCATTCAGACACAGTTGGCACTAGGTCTTCGTCGTGTCCTGGGCCAAAGATTTTCACGACTACAGAGGTCAGGGTGACTAATCTGTAGTCAATTAGCTCTGTAATGTTCATGTTTTGGTGACTGATGATGGTGGAGGACTTTAAGCATGTGGGAACAAAGTTGTCTGTGAAGAGAATTGGTGCTAATTGGTGCTAACAAAGCTTGAGTGCTGAGACTAGATCTGGGCCAAGAGCTTTTCTCACCTTTTGTCTTCTGAAGCTCCAGTTGCTCGTTGGCGGTGAGATAAACGGGGCAGAGGTGAGAGACACGGAGTGTGAGAATAAGGAAGGAGAATGTTTTTTTTGCACGTTCAGATCTACAGGAGAACTCATTCAGGTTGTTGGTGAGCTGGCAGTTATTCAGGAGAAAGAGGGATTCTCACCTTGTAGTTGCTAATCTCCTGGAGGCCTTTCTAAATTCAAGTTGGGTTGTTATCAGCAGTGTGGCTTTTCAGCTTGCCTGAGTATTTTCTCTTTGCTGCTTTGATCCCTTTCCCAAGACTGTTTTGTCTCTTTGTAGAGAGTTCTGTCCTCACTCCTGAATGCTGCCTCCAGTTGAAAACCATGGATTGTATCACAGCATTCTTCATCGAAAGGATTGATGATTTGTTGAGTTTTTACTTTCCCTATATCACGTACATAATGAAGAAACCAAGTTACAAAGTAATTACATAGCAAATGACTTAAAATAAACCATGTTTTCCTCACTTTATTTTAATAAATTGTAACAAAATAAGCATTTCCAGAATGCGTTGTTGAGTCCATAAAAGGAAGCTAAGCTACAAAAATTGCCCATTTTCATTATTTCCCAGGAGCTAAAGCATTTGTACGTAACACCCATTTCAGTGTAGCTCCACCCACTCACACTGCAGTCATACATAAAAAAAATCAATGTCATCCATCCATCATCTTCCGAAAAACATCCAGGAGGAATCCTAACCAGGTGCCCAAACCACCTCAACTGGCACCTCTGGACATGAAACAGCAGCGGCTCTACTTCCGAGTCTTTCCCGGATGTCCTACTCAGGGAGGAGGGCCCATGCTCACCCAGAAGAAAGCTAATTTCAAACGGTTGTATCTGCAATCTCATTCTTTCAGTCACTACTCAAAGCTCATGACCAGATAAGGGTTGGAACGTACATTAGGGTTGGAACGTACAGATAAGGGTTGGAACGCCTACATTATCAGCCCTCATTCCGCGGCATTCCATCCTTTTATTATGAACAAGTTAAAGTTATCATAATTCAAGTAAGTAACCTGTCATATATTTTCTATTCTGTACACGTAAAGTGGCATATTTTTGTTTTAACGTTAATTAGTGTAGCTTATAGCTCATAAGTTGTTTGGTCAATCAAGCACAGTAGCATTGTGGTCAGTAAACCCTTTGGTAATAGTTTTGGCACTGTGAGCAGGTGTAAAATCCTACTGGAAATGGGAATTAGCATCTCTAAGCTTGTCAGCAGATGGAAGCATTAAGTGCTTTACATTTTAGTAGATGGCTGTGTTGACTTTGGACTTGAGTAAAAAAAAAAAAAAAAACAGTGGACCAACAGATGACATGGCACCTCAATCCATCACAGACTGCAGAAACTGTACACTGGACTTCAGACACCTTGAATTCTGTACCTCGCCACTCTTCTCTGCTAAACTCAAAATTGATATTCTAATCATTTGAGATACTAGATTTCAGATTTTCATCAGCTATAAGTCATAACGATCAACATGAAATCAGTGGATATAAAAATATTATTAACTTTTTAAAATTAAACGATGAACATAAATGACCTTTTTCACAATACTCTAAAATGTAAAATGTTTCAACCAGGTTATCTTTGTAAGTGAGACACCATACAGGGGTGCCAAACAGAACCGAGAGTCAGCTGTTTAATTTTAAGAGAGCTTTGAATATGATCACATTAAAACATAGCCTTACTGTTTTTAGTGTACACACTCACACCAGTGTCCTACTTGGACTACAAAGAAAAATATCAAATGCAAGAATAATGTAGGCTATGGGCCTTTTAATAATTGTAAATACTGGTTTTTCCCATTAAGGAGCAAATAATGATATTTATACCGGAATCTTGGCCAGCAGAAAGTACTGAAAATCTTCCTCTTTACACCCACACCATCACACACAGGTCCTTTCATCTTTCTATTGTTCCCCATGGAAGCATTTGTCCATTCTTTACTTAGAGGTTTTCTTTCTATTCTTTGGCTCTTTCGTCTTTGTAGTACAGAAATACCTGTACCACCAGAAACGAAGAACAATACATCAAGCTGTTCTTGTGTTGTTACTGCAAAGTACAACATTGTTGACATCTTTTTATCCCAAATCTAGTCAGTCAAGCAAAAGTTTTACTGTCTGAATTTTTTATAGTTAAATAATAATAGAAACATATACTTCACCAGTCAGCATCTTGCACATTTCAAACCTAAATCATCATACAGTTGAGTCAAAGTGTGTTATTAACTCTCTGGATTCGGCTCTCCCACTGATGGCACAAAACCGACATTCTGCAAAAACAATTCTATAACTCTGCAAGAATTTCTTAGAAACAAAACTAAACATACCCCGGAAACCTTAAAGGGTCTAATTTACAAATATATGTAACGTGAATTGATGAAAAGATGTTTGTGAGAAGAGTATAAATAAGCAGAGAAACATTTTTCACCACGAGTCATAGCACGGCACTTTTTTCCCACCCAATGACACAAACTGCCATTCATATTATGATAACATGGTAATTCCAGACATGCCATTGCAGGATTAACAACTGAGGAGTGTGTGAAAATGCCCACAGAGTGCTCAGCTGAACAAAGACATGACACCTATATCATGAATATTCAATCTAGGAACCACTGAATGAGTAAAACACGTCAACTCACATGTTAAGCTTTAGAAATAAAACCACATACAATCTATAAAACTGTACCGACCAGTTTGTAGCCAACATCTCTGTTTATTCAGTTCTGAGCTCAAAAGTCTTGGTTAGAAATGTTTAGAATGTTTTTCCTCAATATATCAGCACATCTGAAAACAGGTTTTTGGAAAGTCTAAGTTTAGAGCAGATTTAATCAAAGTATAGATTTATGACACTCTTACTGTTTTGACAGTGTTGTTGCTGATTTTGTGCTAAACTAAAACCTGTGTAACAGTTTGGGGAAAATTTATTTTAGATTTGTGTAAAGTACAAAACAAGACCTCATTCCAGAGGGTTAAATAAGCTGTAATAGTCTTAGTAATCTGGGTTCAGACATTGAGCTATATCAGTTTTATCCAAAAATAAGTTGACATAGTTATCTACTTCTGTCTCTAAAGTGTACAGAATGAAAATATGCAAGATAATATGGCTTAAATCCTGCATGTAATCATTGGAATACAAATTGGGGCCTGACATTCCCCTAAACCATATTCTCTTAACACCCACTACCTCACAAGCTCTTCACAGGGATCATAAGGTAGGCACCTCCCTTCATCAGGGTTTCACTGAATTAAGATCAAGGTGCTTCTGGAAGGCTCAACAGTTCGGTGTGGTGTCCCAGACACACCTCCAAGCTGCATATTGAAGTGCATTCTGACACCTACACCTGGTCTATTATAACAGTGTGACCTGCCTATGAAGATCCTAAATCATTATAAACACACATTATAACAAACTACACCCATGTTCTGCTTGTGATATTCAAGTTACCCCCAATAGCCCAAATTCCCTCACAATAGTCCATTTAAAATCAATGCAAAAAGAGGTTCGGGACCTATGTCTAAACCCACTGCGATGTAAACCCATGTACTCTTTCTTACAGTATGTTAAAGAGTCAGTTTGTCGGACTGTATTATTCATGATGTTTTCTGCGGATGTCCTCCGAGAACGACGTTCAGTGTCACTTTGGAGTTCCTCTCTCTCTCCTCCACTCTGGCAGTGCACCCAGTGGTCCTGGCTAAGAGAGGCTAAGTAAAAGCCATTTACAGTTGGATTTTTATTCCGGTGGACGGTTGGCTTGTTTGGAAATGGAGGGGAAGTGACATCAGACATATAAAAGCCAGCATCGACCCATAGGGAAATCACAGCCGAACCGGAGTGCCGTCTTATAGAGCATTGCTTTAGATCTGGAATGGAAAGCGCTTATTCAACACGTGTGTGTGTGTGCGTGTGTGTGTGTGTGTGTGTGTGTGTGTGGTTAAGGCAATGCTGCCTGTTAACATCCTTCTGTGGCATGTCCACCCTTTCTAGCTTTTATTCCTCCGTCTCGTCTTAAGACTTTTTTTCACGACTTCATCAGAAGTACATTTTCATTTGTATGAATCCAATATTTAGTAGCGTAGAGGATGCAGTTTGCTTAAAACATTTAGCATGGGCTCTTAAGTCCTCCCATCTCTATCATTTCCCGTCTTTGGGATGTTTCGGCATTTTGCTTTTATGACATTTTGTTTGTTTGCCTTTTTCACAAATGTCTCTGCCTTTAACCCACTTTGAAGTCAGGGAAGGAATTGGCTGAGTTTTGTTGGTGCATGCATGTGGATAGAGGATAACTGGTGTTATGGGCTGAAATGTGTGTACTTGTGTTCCACAGTTGTTGAGGAGCTCTTTGGTGAATAACAGAACCCAGGCTAAAGTGGCAGAGGAACTGGGCATGCAGGAGTTTGCCATCACCAACGACAAAACCAAGCGGCCTGTGGCTCTGCGGACCAAAACTCTGGCTGACCTTCTGGAATGTAAGTGTGTGTAGTATAATTACACCACAGTCGTGCCCATGACTGCTTAGATTTTAGGTAAGTTCCATTTTTTTGGCATTGTAGTATAGAGACTGAGTCATTTAAGTAGTACCTGGACAACAGTGGTCCTGTAATCACTAACTGACCGGGTCCCATTTGCTTCTTTACCCAAACAATCATGAAGTCCTAATGAAGATATGGACTGAGTGTATAGTCTGTGTTGTTGTTGATAAGGTGCATAAAGTGCACATGGAACTGTTGGCGTGAGCATGCATTAACAGTGCCAGTGGGGCTCAGTAAAGCCTTAATCACAGAGGAGGCTGATTTGAATCTACAGAAATGAAAATTTGGTCAAAATAAACGTCAGTCTAAGTGAAAAAGACTGACATGTTTGATTACAGTGCAGGTACACGAGTGTTGATGTGATGACTAATATTCGCGGCTGTAGGAGTGGAGGCCGGCGCCCGTCCAGCCATCTCCATTGCCTGTTGCTGCAGTGAGACATTGTGTTGGTTATTTCACCCTGAGAACTGTACAGTGATTTGTGTTTATTGTATCAGTGCACAGGACAGGAGGAAGTGTTCATGATGTGAATGTACTGGATAACAAACTCCATTCAGAAGATGTAAAGCTGTTAAAACAGCACATCTCCATGCAGACCACGTCACCACCTGATCAGGAGAAAAGAAGTGCATGCTGGACATTTTCAGCACATGTTGTAATATCAGTCTTTTTCACACAGACTGAGGTCTATTTAATCCAAATTTCATCACCTGATCTTTATTAGTATTAAAGTTATTCATTATTACGTAAAGAAGCAAACAGGACACCCTGTGTTTATATATTGATGTACACAGAGCTGTATGCACTATCCCACTCTGATATACTGAGGTGCCACACTGATCGGCCCGGAGGGTCCCAGAACACACACACACACACTTTTCATCTCATATTACTCTTCAAAGGCCAGAGACCACCACAGAAATGAGACAGGGCAAGTGGAGGAGTGTGTGTGTGTGTGTGTGTGTGTGAGAGAGAGTGTGTGCATGAGTCCAGCTGAAAGACTGATGCCCTGGAGCTACAACGCTGTGAGAAAAATGACATCTCTCCCACTCGACCTGAATATTTCAGCAAGCGGACGCCTTTAAAAGGCAAAAAACAGAAAGGAAACAAAAAAAAGAGAGAGACGGCTGACATATGGACATGACAAGAACGACAAATGCGTTTAGTCTCCTTTGTGGAGGCCATGCTCCCAGGGAAAGAGAGGAAGAGAGAGTCAAAGAGACAAGGGACTGCTGTTCTCCAGAGTGACACACACGCGCGCGCTCACACACGCACGTGCAGATATGAGAGAGTGCTCTGAGCTCCAGGAGTAACTAGGAGTGAAGCATTTTATAAATTCAGGTGAATATCTTCATCAAAATTTACCACAGAGCTCTAAAGGTGTCAGAGAAACGTTTGACAACTTCATGATTAATTGAATGAGAACCAGATTATATTGTTAAAAGTTTTTCTTTTTCAATGCTGATACTTGAACTTCAGTATCAGCACGTAAATACACCAATCTTCAAATACTAACAAAACTGAGAGATTATTATTATTATTGTCTGTAGTAATAGTAAGGGGAGCAGTAGTATTAGTAATAATAATTAATAATAATAAAAATAGTTTTAGTAGTAGGAGGAGGACAAGTAGTAATATTAGTGTTAGGAGTAGTAGTAGTAATTTTAAAAGTAATACTATTAGTAGAAGGAGCAGTAGTAGTAGTCAATATTATAGTTGTCGTAGTAGTAAAATTAGTAGCACTAATCTTTGTTATAGTAGTAAGTGCTGTTAAGACTAGACTATTATTACACAGTAAATATGTCAGTGTTAAATCAAAATGTAACACTCTCAGTGTTAATTTAACTCCAAAAGTGTTGATTTAACACTGGCAGATTTACTGTGTAGACAGGAGCAATAAAGTAAGAGGAAAAGTAATAGTAGTTCTAATGTAGTCAGAAGTAATAGAAGTAGTAGAATTAGTATAAAGTTGGGGGAAATAGATTTAGTAGCGATATTAATAGTTTTAGTAGTAGGTGGAGAAGGACTAGTAGTAGTAGAGTTAGGAGTAGTAGTAGTTTTACATGTCCATCCATATCCTTCACAAGAGCCTCAAACATCTCCCACTGTGTCCTTAACAAGAGCCTCAAACATCTCCATCCACATTCTTCACTAGAGCCTCAAACATCTCCCACTGTGTCTCCTTAACAAGAGCCTCAAACATCTCCATCCACATTCTTCACTAGAGCCTCAAACATCTCCATCCACATTCTTCACTAGAGCCTCAAACATCTCCCACTGTGTCCTTAACAAGAGCCTCAAACATCTCCATCCACATTCTTCACTAGAGCCTCAAACATATCCCACTGTGTCCTTAACAAGAGCCTCAAACATCTCCATCCACATTCTTCACTAGAGCCTTAAACATATCCCACTGTGTCCTTAACAAGAGCCTCAAACATCTCCATCCACATTCTTCACTAGAGCCTTAAACATATTCCACTGTCTTTTAATAGAGCCTCAAACATCTCCATCCACATTCTTCACAAGAGCCTCAAACATATCCCACTTTGTCCTTAACAAGAGCCTCAAACATCTCCATCCACATTCTTCACTAGAGCCTCAAACATCTCCATCCACATTCTTCACTAGAGCCTCAAACATCTCCATCCACATTCTTCATTAGAGCCTCAAACATCTCCATCCATATTCTTCATTAGAGCCTCAAACATATCCCACTGTGTCCTTAACAAGAGCCTCAAACATCTCCATCCACATTCTTCATTAGAGCCTCAAACATCTCCATCCATATTCTTCATTAGAGCCTCAAACATCTCCCACTGTGTCCTTAACAAGAGCCTCAAACATCTCCATCCACATTCTTCACTAGAGCCTCAAACATCTCCATCCACAT
>BRDA01002987.1:0-21927 GCA_036984385.1 Crenuchus spilurus | reverse complement strand
GAATGCAGCCCACAAATGCGTCGTTCTTTCCCACCCATTTGAAGGACGGGTCAGATGTATCCTTCGTAGACTACCCTATCTCGAGATGCATTGCGGGCACCGGGAGATTCATTCTTGTGGCGGACGAAGCGGGGGACAGAGTACACATTTAAATGTAAGTATATTAAAATCTGGCGGTACAAAAATTAAATGCTTAAAGCGGTTAGGTTGTTAGGCTTTTGTTGTTTGTGTAGACATGATTTTAATATTACTTTTGTCAGAAATAAAGTCATTGTAAACGAGCTCGTATGGCGGGTCTCGTAGTTCTTCATGTATTGCTACTAAGCTAGAATTCTAAGGTAAATAATTCGGCTGCTGTGGCATGGAGGTACAAGAATAAATCCATTTACACATCTTATGCTTATGAGTAGTTTTAATAACCCACATACTGTACAGAACCTGTGATCTCAATAGAGTATAGTTCCCCATGTGTTCTGCTGTGAAAACTATTGTTACAGGATTAACACAGCTTCCATATTTTCCCCCTTCACTTATTATTTATGTATGCTATTAGGATAATTCTGGAGAAGATGGGCCTGCAGGGGAAGGTCACCCCCTCACAGGCTAAAAAGAAGTGGGACAAAAAAAAAATACAAAGTATGTGTAATGAAAAATATAAGTTTTAAGTGCATACGTTAATAAATGTTAATGTCCTAAAAATGTTTGTTTGCTCTTTTTGTCAAATGTGATTTCTGATTTCCTCTGTGACTAGGATTGCAAGTATCCAGGGTCAGGAGAGGGAGTTAGTGGGAAGCCCACCGCTGCTACTTGGCCCTGGTTTGTCCTCATGGATGAGATGTTAGGACAGAGGCCTTCCACTACGCCTCCTGTCCTAATTGCCTCTATTCATGAGGACACTCCGGGTCCAAGTGCAGCAGTGGGTGACCGAGAGGAAAGGGATGAGGAAGGAAGTCAGCCACCTTCAGCAGGGAGAAAGAGGCGCAAAGACAGGGAAGATGAGCTGATGGACCTTATCAGAGAGGACATGAGGCAGCAAAGAGAGGCAGAGGAGACCGCAGGAGAGCAGAGAATAGATATCTGAAACTGTTATCTTTCATTTAAAGCAATAAAATCAACTGGCTAAGTTTTGCTGCTAATGTGAGTGACACTATATTGACACGATATCTCAGTAAATTGCCCAGTGACTTTGGTCTGGTTTTCCCTGGCGGGGTCACATATATGAATGTACAGCTAGGTTTGAACAATTTAAAATGACCAATTTGTGCATGAAGAGAAAATGAAAAGATAACAATGAAACAAGAATAAGATAAAATTATTTACAGAAGGGAAAAAAATATTGTACAGCTATTTACAGTTCATGCAGGATTAACCTGAGTGACCTCTTCCTGGACTGTTTCTTTAAATGTTAATTGAAGAAACGGGAAGTCTCTGGCAGTGTTGCTGGATCTGCTGAAGAAAGATCGACAACATGGATGGAGTGCTGCAACTGAAACCCGTGGCTGGTCTTTTCTGGTCAGTGAGTGGAGCATCATACAGGGTGGTCTGCAGAGAATGTTAAGGGATGCTTCCTCTCACTGTCCACTGTATTGTCCATCAACAGGACAAGGGTCTGTTCTGGTTAAGGAAAAGTAGAGAACAAAAAAAACATTTTTAGTTTAAATATATGATTTATTTTTTTATTAGACATCAAAGCATTATTACAATTATTAGGCTTAAGTTAAATACAATGCACAGTGAAAACACTACAATGCTATTTTTTCTGAACTCAAAAATAAAAGACCCTGTTTTCAACATGTTTACACCCACTTTATGCACACAAAGAAGTTATAAGATCTAATGAATATCAGAAAATGTTCTACTGAATTCTAAATTTAAAATATATTTAGTTTTTATTTGTTATGTACAAGTTAATAAACTGTAGTAGTCAGTCACTGAAATCATCCATGAAACTAGGTGAAGTTAATGTAATTCCTGAAAGCTTGTAGACTAAACAAAATTAATTTACCTGGATTTGATGATCTCTCAGCCGGAGAGAGAAAACATGCCGACGACGGCGATAAAGCTGCTGTAGGTCCTCAAAAATCATAAACGTTATCAATATGCTGCACAAAGTGTCAACCTCCATTCCTGTTTATAGGTTTAGCGCCGTCACGGTTGCTAGGCGACAGGACATACGTCAAGGTAAGGGCGGGAATAAATCTGAAGGCTAGACCATCCGAATTCACAGCCGCTCACTTCCAGTCTTCGTGGCCTTCGAAGGACCCAGCCTACGTAGACTGGGTAGGCTGGGTCCTTTGAAGGATGCAGACCCTGCAGATTCTAACAAGTATTTGGCAATTAATTTAATTATCATATTCGGCAAATTTGTAATTCACAAAAGTAAATGTTCTTCTTCATCACCATTATTTCCTGTCTTAACAAAACAAATTGAATATTACCTAATTACAATCCAAAAAAGTGAAAACAAAAAAAGGATTATTACATATGAAAGTTGTGTATCCTTAAATATTTTTGTATAATGTATCTGACTGATTTTATGCCCCTCCCCCCCTGGCATAGTTGTTCTTTATAATTTGTGTTCTATATTCTGTCATGTTTAATGATCATTTAAAAAGTAAAAAAAAAAAAAAGGATGCAGACCCTGAATTCGGACACACCCAGTGACAGATGCCTGGTTGACTGGGTTGGCCTGCTGATGTGACGTAACTGTGTGTCCGCCATATTGGAGGAGGCAAAGCTGCGCTGTGAACTAATACAAGTGAATAGACTGACCTTCATAAAGCGCCTTTGTACAAAGTTATTTAAGCTAGTGCATTCATTAACACATTCAAATGTGCACTAATGTACACTGGGAAACTTTTAGGCACAAAAAATAATTTTGTTTTCAAAATGTTAGAATGGCCATATACGATCAAAAACAATTTGTCAGTCTTACGTTAGTCCCATGTGATCCTGTTTTGACTGTAAAATGGTTAAAAAAAACTCCACGCAGCACCAGAATGCAACATCTATCTCATGTTATTTTGGTCGCTTTTGCCACCTCCAATATGGCGGCTATGTTGACATACAAGTCAGCGCTAAATGCTGCATCTAGGTATATATGTCTATGGGCGGGACGTGCTCAAAGTTTTGACGCTGTCCGATCTCACTGTATAATAAGGGACATTAAAGCCTTTTCTATCACAGAAAATAGTTTAAAAAAGAAACTTCTACAAATAAGCGCTCCAAAGCGTGGAGAAATGCTAATAAAATATAGAGAATTAGTGTACTTACTAAACATAATGTATCTTAATGTGTTAGTTTACATAAAACCATAAAAAGTCTTATTCTAATGAAATTTTAATGATTCTAATTCTAATGATTTTAAAGGCGTGATGTTGGCCGTGTTCCCATGAGAACTTCTTTAATAACGACGTAAATGTTCTTCAATAAAAAAATGTCAGCTTAACTGTTAGTTTGGGCTCTGAACACTAACTTCTGTATTCTATACCCAGTTCAACACAAATGTTAAATTACACAGTCAGTAAAATTCACAAATGTTTCCTCACATCATATTTTCAAACTTTGTTATTTTTATATTCCCTACATATCCTTATATTACGGTGGCCCTGAAGTGCAAACCACAACATTATTAATGAAGCACAATTACAAATCACAAAAAAACGCAACAACATTAACAAACCGGAAGAGGTAGGTCCCTGTGGGAAAACCTGGAAAATCACTGATTGGATAACGCCACGGCATATGTCACCTCAGAAAGTGGAGAGTAGTTGCGTCTTCTGTACAGTCCAACTTCTTTCAGTGTGCGCATACTAACTGAAAGGTCGCGGTTAGTCCTGAGCATGTCCAGTATCACCTCGTAAGTATGTCCTGACTCAAAATATTTGTGAAAAGCTGTAGCTACGTCTGGATCACTAGTTTTTTGACCTACCTCTTCCGGTGTGTTAATGTTGTTGCGTTTTTGTAATTTGTAATTGTGCTTTGTTAATGTTGTGCTTTTATAATTTGTAATTGTGCTTCGTTAATGTGGTTTGCACTTCAGGGCCACCGTATTATATTCCTCAGAGTGGTTACTTTGTGGCTAAATATTACTGATATTTATTTAGTGCTGCCAAAACCACCTCTGACTACAACCCCTGGCAAAAATTATGGAATCGCCAGTCTCTGAGGATGTTCCTTCAGTTTAATTTTGTAGGAAAAAAGCAGATCACAGACATGACACAAAACTAAAGGCATTTCAAATGGCAACTTTCTGGCTTTAAGAAACACTAAAAGAAATCAAGAAAAATAATTGTGGTAGTCAGTAACAGTTACTTTTTTAGAACAAGCACAGGTAAAAAAAATATGGAATCACTCAATTCTGAGGAAAAAATTATGGAATCATGAAAAACAAACAAAATAACACTCCAACACATCACTAGTACTTTGTTGCACCACCTCTGGCTTTTATAACTGCTTGCAGTCTCTCTGAGGCATTGACTTAATAAGTGACAAACAGTACTCTTCCTCAATCTGGCTCCAGCTTTCTCTGATTGCTGTTGCCAGATCAGCTTTGCAGGTTGGAGCCTTGTCATGGACCATTTTCTTTAACTTCCACCACAGATTTTCAATTGGATTGAGATCCGGACTTTGTGCAGGCCATGACATTGACCTTATGTATCTTTCTTCAAGGAATATTTTCACAGCTTTTGCTCTTTTGCAAGATGCATTATCATCTTGAAAAATGATTTCATCATCCCCAAACATCCTTTCGATAGATGGGATAAGAAAAGTGTAAAAAATGTCAATGTAAACCTGTGCATTTATTGAAGATGTATCATATCATCAATGACTGTGGAAATTTGCATGTTTTTTCAGTTATTTGCGTAAATCTCATTGGAAGTTCCAGCATCATCACCTTGGCCAATGCAGATTCGAGATTCATCACTGAATATGACTTTCATCCAGTCATCCACAGTCCACGATTGCCTATCCTTAGCCCATTGTAACCTTGTTCTTTTCTGTTTAGGTGTTAGTGATGGATTTCTGTTAGTTTTTCTGTATGTAAATCACATTTCCTTTAGGCAGTTTCTTACAGTTCGGTCACAGACGTTGACTCCAGGTTCCTCCCATTTGTTCCTCATTTGTTTTGTTGTACATTTTCTGTTTTCAAGGCACATTGTTTTGTTTTATGTCTTGATGCTTTGATGTCTTCCTTGGTCTACCAGTATGCTTGCCTTTAACTACCTTCCCATGTTGTTTGTACTTGGTCCAGGTTTTAGACACAGCTGAGTTCGAACAACCAACATCTTGTGCAACACTGTGATGATTTAAGATAAGATAAGATAAGATAAGTACTTTATTAATCCCTTGCGGGAAATTCAGGTCCCAGCACTGCTGGCAGGGCAGCCACTTGTGCGGCGCCAATTTTTTTTTTTTTTTTTTTTTTAAGATTTACCCTCTTCAAGGAGTCTGATAATCCTCTCCTTTGTTTCAATTTGTTATCTCTGGTGTTGGAGCCATGATTCTTGTCAGTCCTTTTATTGCAACAGCTCTCCAAGGTGTGATAACTACTTTTTAGCTGCATACTAACAAGCAGATTTAATCTGATGCAGGTGTTAGTGTTTGTAAAGAAAAGTTGCAGGATGATTCCATATTTTTTTCCCCTGTGCTTGTTCTAAAAAAGTAACTGTTACAGGCTACCACAATAATTTTTCTTGATTTCTTTTAGTGTTTCTTAAAACCAGAAAGTTGCCATTTGAAATGCCTTTAGTTTTGTGTCATGTCTGTGATCTTTTTTTCGACAAAATTAAACAACTGAAGAAACATCCTCAGAGACTGGCGATTCCATAATTTTTGCCAGGGGTTGTACTAGATTGCAAGACAAATACATGTAGAATTCATTATTACCTTTAACAGACACTTAATGTGTAATATTGTGGTACTTATTAAAATACTCATTACTTCTCTTAAACTGCAATGAAATTACTCTTGATTATCTGGAAAAACTAATCTTAATATTCACAATTTTACACCTGAAATACCCAAACAGCTCTATACCAGCTGTACAAAGTAATTAGCCAGAGATTAAAGTACCTTATTAACAACTAAACAAACATTGTTTAGCATGTATGCTGTATGTTCTTAAAACACAGTGTATAAACTTTTGTATCCTGTGCTGTCCTGTTATAACTCAGATTTGTGCAACAAAAGGCTCAATTCCATTTGTTTGGGATTCAAACATCAGTAAAGGATCGAAAGTAAAAAACAGTGCTTCAGTGGTTTTTATTCTGAAGAGATAAGACAGTTTATTTGGAGCAAATGTTTAATTGGCAGATCAGAAAAGACAGAAATAAACAACTTGAGTACAGAGAAGAAAGTTTCAGCTTTCATATGACTCCTCCCCTTTTTCTATGTACCTTAGAGAATGAGACTGAAATGAAGCTCTGAATGGAAGGAGATGCTGGAAACCTACATATTTTAGGATTAAATCATATATAGGGGGCAGCCATGGCCTAGTGGTAAGGAAGGTGATCGTAAAGTCGCTGGTTCGATCCCCAGACAGGACATGACAGAAGTGCCCTTGAGCAAGTTGCCTAACCTCCTAACTGCTCCCCAGGCGCTGGTGGCCAACACTTCGGGCACAATTTCTCACAGCCTAGTGTGTTCACTGCATGAATGGGTTAAATGTGGAGGTCAAATTGAGTTGTGTGAAAAATCACATTGGCAATTGGTGTATCTTAAAAACAAAGTCCTTATGTTGTCAAAACTAAGTTGTGCAGTTGAACTGGTAGCAAAATGACTAACTGTGAGAAATAAACTAGAAAACAAATAACAGAACTTCTAACATTTCCCAGTTAAGTTAGTAGGTGATATTGTGAATCTATTCCCCATCCTTCAGCTAGTTGTGCAATCAGAGCTAGAACAGCATGGCTGTCACTACATCATTTCTGAACACTGGACTGGTTGAGGAACATCAACTGAGATTTTACATTAAAAACATTTTAGTCAAGAGCTTCTTTAAACTCCAACAAATTCTGCTCTACAACTAGTTTTGCATTTGAAAATTCATTAAATCTCATACACCCAAAGTACAAGCAACACATTAGTCATCCCACCAGGGATTATAACACAATGTAATGGTGTTACACTATCCTTAAGCATGCATATCACTCTTTTCCCTCATTCAGTTTTGGGCCACAGCTTGGTTCATCTTATTCCGAAAGTTAAGTCTGCAATGTCTGTAACAGAAACAGTGAGGAAATGCAGCACAGAAGGAAAGCTATCTGTGGACTGTTTTGAATACACTGACTGGAGTGTTTTTAAACCTGTAACAAACACAGTGACATAACCTTCTGTGAGGAAACACCTAGCACACCCTGGATCAACAAGATAATCCCCAAAATTTTTTCATCCAAACTCTCCCAGCTCACTGCATCTCCTGCCACCTGAAAGTGGATAACCAGATTCCTGACATTCAGGAAGAGGCAAGTTAAGCTGAGGGAAATTACATCTAGTATACAGAGTGTCCGCACAGGTGTTGCTTAAAGATGTGTACTCTGTCCACTGGTTTTCTCCCTCTACACCAATGACTGACCTCATGTGTGAATACACTTCTGTTGTCGGAGATAACTTTGATGAGTAAAAATCTTCCCACACTCTGTACAGTGATATGGTTTCTCTCCCGTGTGAATACATTTGTGTTTTCTGAGATTGCTCCGGTCAGTAAAACTCTTTCCACACTCTGTACAGCAATACAGTTTTTCTCCTGTGTGAATACGCAGGTGTTGTTGGAGATGACCCTGACGAGAAAAACTTCTCCCACACTCTGTACAGCAATATGGATTCGTACCTGTGTGAAAACGCTGGTGTTGTCTGAGACTTTTCTGGTCAGTAAAACTCTTCCCACACCCTGAAAACTGACATGGTTTCTGTTCTGTGTGAATACGATGGTGTTGTTTGAGATGAGTCGGACGATTAAAACTCTTCCCACACTCTGTACAGAAATACGGTTTCACTCCTGTGTGAATACGCAGGTGCTGTAGGAGACCACTCTGTGCAGTAAAACTCTTCTTACACTCTGAACACTGATATGGTTTCTCTCCTGTGTGAATACGCTGGTGTCGTTTTAGACTATTCCGTTGAGCAAAACTCTTTCCACACTCTGTACAATAATACGGTTTCTCTCCTGTGTGAATACGCTGGTGTCGTTTGAGATAACTCTGTTGAGTAAATCTTTTCCCACACACTGTACAGTGATATGGTTTCACTCCTGTGTGAATATGCTGGTGTTGTTTGAGACTACTTTGTGCAGTAAAACTCTGTCCACATTCTGTACAGTAATATGGTTTCTTTCCTGTGTGAATACGCTGGTGTCGTTTGAGAAAACACTGATGAGTAAACCTCTTCCCACATTCTTTACACTGATACAGTTTCTCTCCTGTTTGAATAACCTGGTGTTCTGTGAGATCACTCAGTTTATTAAAACCCTTCCCACACTCTGAACACTGATGTTTGCCTGTTGTTTCTGTAGTTTCCTGTATTTGATTGTGAGATGTATGGGAAAGGAGAGTACCAGATGTTTCATTATCAGAAGCTATTCTGGATGACATTTTGTCTCTGCTGAGTTCGGCGTGGTGAGGTTTTCCTCTTAGTAGAATCCCTTGAGGTATTTGTGGAATCTCACACCAGGAACAGCAAACAACTTTCAACAGGATGTTGTTCACTCCTGTAGGAGAAAAAGATTTTAAAAATTATACAAAATTCAAATGTAATACAAGACAAGTTTGGTCACTACTTGGGGACAATATATCTAAGCAGATGTTTTTAGACAATATAACATTAAATATCATAGGTTATTTTTAAAGCTTTTGGGCAATTTTAAAGTTTTTTGGATAAGTTTTATTGTGAAATAAAAGCAAACTTTTTGACTGGTTCTCTTATTTCTGACACGGTAAGAAATCATTGTGATTCTGTTAATATTAGTTTCTCTCGCTTTATGAATAAATATCATTATTTAAATATTATCCACTAAAGACTCATTCATTATATCTTTTAAGTGTCCTCCAGAATCAACACTTCCATTATCTCATGACTTGCTTCCATTCTGCTTTGAGTGGGTTTGGAGCATTTCCTTTATTTTGCAAAATTTCCTTTATTTTGTGTATTTGCATCACATCTCTGAATTTACAGCAAATTTGTTAACTGAAGTATAGATGTTATTTTGATTGAAGTGTTTCGTTACATTTGCAATGTATTTGTAAACTGTATCACGTATAAGAGCTCATATTGAGATGTGTTGAGGTGTAAGGTTTTTTTCTGGGTCTTGGGTGAAATTCAAATGACTCAAATGAAGACAGATTAATTTTGTCAATTTAATTGTTTGGAAAAAGCTGGACAAAAAAAGTTTTGATGTTTAGAAAATTAAAAGTAAAAATGAAATTCCATTACAAAGTAAAATAAAGGTAAATCAAGCTCAGTAATAAAAAAAAAAGTAAAAGGAAGTAAAATGAAAATAATTCTGACCAGAGTCAGAGCAAAAATGTCTCATCTGTCAAGAGATTTTCTGAGATTTTTTAAGCGTTTTTGGCTGTTGACTTTGAAAAACACTTTGGTCCTCATGACATGACCCTTTCATCTGTGCTACCCCCAGACTGCCCAAAGCATAACATTTTATTTTATTATTAAGATTTTTATGCCCCAAATTTGAAGTGTTGGAAGATGTCTTTTAGCCAATGAGGTCACATCATTTTAATCTCTACCCTGATAGGATCAGGGTGGCATCTGCAGAAAAGGTTCCCCTTAACCATCTTTTCAGATAGGCTCACATAATTGTACAAAAATGTATTGATTATAGTGATCTGTGATTAAATAACTAATTAAGTAATTAACACAAATGGTCCTCAGACAGCACATTGGAAATTAGTGGATTTTAAATGTTTATGTACAAAATATATAAATGAAAAGTTTACGCACATGAATAGATGTGCAAGTCTTATGTCATGTCATGTCATGTCACACACCATCATCGCTTCGTGATGGTAGGCTGCACAGACGAGTCACTTCTCTACAATGCCATCTGTCTCTGGTTGCTTGTAGCAGGCTAGCACCTGATAATCCAGTCCATGTCTTGATGTTATCCATCCAGGTTATTCTTGGTCTTCCATGTCTTCTGACTCCCTCCACAAGTCCAGTCATAACACTTCCTTCAATGCTCTCATGTGCTGCCTCATCACATAACCAAAGTAACGTAACTTGTGGGATTTAACGTGCATCAGTAACTTCTTTTGAGTTCTAGCATCTCATATACTTACTCAGTGGTCATCATCTTCATCCATGAGATCTTCAGCAACTTCCTGATGCACTTGTTCTCAAAAGCCTGAATACATATTTCTTCCTCTTCCTTCAGTGTCCAGGCTTCACATCCATATGTAGCTACTGGCCAGACCAAGGCTTTCATCAGTCTTAGTTTGGTGTTGGTGCCAAGTGACTTGCTTTTCCACATCTTTGTCAATTTGACCATCACCAACATGCCCATGGCCATTCTTGTCTTCACTTGCAAGTCTTATTAATATCTGTAAACCCTATGGACTAGTCTATGTATGAGTGAGATAAGGTTGGTGTTATACACAGACATGTATAAAGTATTAGAGACCCATACTTGAGTAAAAGTACAAGAACTCTATCAAAGCATTTACTTGAGTAGAAGTTGAAGTGTTCTTTAAAAACTATATTTAAGTGGAAGTACAGAAGTATTCAGCATTTTTTGTACTTAAGTATTGCAAGTAGTTTGTTCTAAAAATTATTACTCAAGTACTGAAAGTAAAAAGTACAAGTAATACACAGTAATGTGTATGTATATGAAGATTTTCTTTGTAAATTTAAATTAATTTGTACAAAAAGTGACTATGACACAATAAGATTGTAATTTAACTGTTAGTTTATTATCATAATTGTTCTTTATGAGCTGTATAAAAGCCTTTGGTATCAGAGTATCAATGTTAATGGATTAGAATTACTACATAAAAAATGCAATAATAATTCTTAAGACAACATTTAGCAAAACAATTGTACCCGGGTATGGTAAGAAGGAAATTTATGGATAAACATGAAAAGAAAGATCAAATAAAATTATTATTGAAATGTATAAGTTTTGTTCTCCCACCAAAATATAAGGAAATACATTTCAAAACTCTACATGATATCTATCCATCAAACAACTTAATAAGACAGATTTAAAATTGAATGTGATAATTGTTACATATGTAACGAACCTGAAACAACAGAACATTTGTTTTTTTTATGTCAATCTGTAAAAATATTATGGGAATCTCTCCAAAACCTCGTAACCTTTAATTCCATGAACATAGACCCCTTCAATAACATTATTATAATTTTAAAATCGACAGTTAAAAAAAAAAAAAAAAAAACAAAAAACGCTAAGAAGCTCTCTTATCTCAGTTAATTTAGCCTTCTCCATTTTAAAATAATAAGATCTCTTCTTTTTTCTGACTGTTATGTCTTTCTTTTAGTTTAGGAAATTATTACCAGTAAGTGATGTGTGACATGTTAACATAAAATAGTATTATGAGAAGGAGGTATAATTGTATTTATGTTGATATTGTATTTGTGATTATCCATGTTGAGATTGTCACTTGTTGTTCAAATAAAAAGTTTTTGGAGTTTGTCTTAAATGAGAAAAAGTCACACAGAAGCCTGTTGAGTTACTGTATATCTCCACTATTATTGTGTAATATGTGATTTCTCTATACATTCCTCGTCCTACAACATCTGCACTCTTTGTTCTCTCTGGTCCTAATCACTGAAATTCAGTCAAATCAGTGGAGCTGCTCTTCTTCTTGTGTTAATGGCGGTTGGCAGACAGACGTGAGGTACATTAGCGCCACCTATTGAGCTGGAGGACAGAGTCTGACTTCAGTAACAACAGTGAACCGCAGCTCCTTCTCATATTAAAACTAAAACTTTCATATAAAATCAGAAATCACAGCTAGTGTCAGAAACTGTCAAATGTTTGTGTTCTCATCCCTGAGCAGAAAGTTTAAGCTCTTCAGTGATAGTTTTAAAGTCCTGTTACTTCGGTGAATTTAATTGTGTTAAATAGATCTGACAGTGAAGTCCATGTTCAGCTGTTTCTATGTTCTGTGTCTGTAAAGCTCAGTTTCTTTATTAAATACAGAGGTATCTCTGATAAATTAATATAAACACAGTGTGTCCTAGTCTAAGTCCTGTGAGAACAACTGCTGGACTCCTCTCAGATCTCTCAGCTACACTAAACCAACCTGCTGCTCAATCACATGTAGATGTTTACCTCAGTGTTTGTGTTCAGTCGGTCACAACAGCCGCACACGTACTAGATCACTTCCTGATCGTCTCACACACCGTTTAGTGATCTTGTGGTTTTATCTCCTCCAGCTCCCACACGTGGTGCACACATAAACGAATAGCTGAAGATAAAACAGCACGCTGGGATTGTTCAGACTGATCTTTATAGCCGATAGTAAGTCCGAGCAGATCACTGCAGTGGATCAGCAGAGCTCATTCTTCTCTCCCAACTAGTTCAGTACCGAACCTCTGGAACCAAAAATAAATAAATAAAATTATTTTTTTTTTAAAAAAACATCCGGAACCACTGCTCCCAACTCAGTAAGGAAAGTAGCTATTGGCTGTCCTAAACGTTGCTGAAAGCCCGCTAAACTACGTCATCGGATAATTTGCATAATAGGTCATTTGCATGTACCGGAGCTGTAGGAGATAGAAATAACATTTTTAGAGAGACAAAAAGTGAGGAAAAAATACCATAAATGTGTATAGAACTACCAATAAACTTTTTGAAATGACTTTAATGATTTGCATAGATTCACATTACATAAATCAATTTCTGTATTGTTTAATGTTATCAAATTTAACCAAAACACTGTTGTGAGGAGGGACTGTTAGCTCTACATTGAACCCTCCTCCTTTATTCGGGCTTGGGACTGGTGACCTTAAAAGAGACACTCTGGCAGTTTTTTAGGCTCAGTTAAAAGTCTACAAGTCACAGTAAAAATAAACATTTATGCTACAAAGTTTTTAAAGAGCTCGGAAACCACGGTTCTCTTAGACTGTAGAAAAGGAGGAGAACCTGGTGGAACTGTGGAGTGAGCAAGAGTGTCTCTGTGACGTGTCTAACCATTTATTCTACAACAGATAGAAAGGAATAAAGTGGACAAATTGCTGAAGCCCTCGAAATCCCAGGTGAGTATTCTATGCTAAAGCTAACTAGCTAGCTAAACACTCCTGAATGGGGCTACTTAACTTATAATAATTTTAAAAGTCATTGTTTCCCCCAACAGCTTGAAGAAAATGAGGAGCATGCAGACTCACAGGACCAGGAATCAGTGGATGGGAATCATAGTGATTAAGTGTTGACAGTATTTTCATCACTGGTAGCACTGTGTTTCTAATGCACTTTACTATGTAATGCAAGGTACTATATTTTAATTTTGTACTACGTTGTCTTATTGTGCATTGAGTTGTTTTTGATGCAAAGAAGTTTAATAAACGCACATTTTGCAATAATTATGTTCTTTATTGCAATAATCCAAAAAAACAAAAGCAAATGGGAAATAATCTCAAAAGAATTGTAGTTGCAGTCTTTAAATTAGTGACCCTGCAAGATCCACAGTCTTTCCAAAATCTTAGACTGTGACTAAAAAATCTGTAGATGTGAGATGGTGTCAGACTTTAGTCTATTAAAAGTCTTTTCAAAGTTGTTACGTGTAAGACAGCCTTAAGAAGGGAGATATTTTAATTAAATATTAGTAATAATGTGACATGCATGTATTTGTATACATATTCACATATTGTCTTGTGTAATTTTTCTCACGTTTTATGTACAATTATAAAAGTAATCAATTACACTCTCATGTTATTAAACCTAATGAAGTGAAACCAACTTAAATACAGACATATTCCACAAATACTACAAGGCTTATTTTGGGACATAGGGAAGTTCTTTATTTATAATGATTTTAATAAAAAAATACATATTATATAAATCTATATATTGAGGTTATTTTTTTTTCTTATAATGATAAAATTATCTAATAAATCTATTAATTTGTCATATGATTTAACCTAATGATGTCAGTTCAACTTGGTAATATAGACATGTATTACACACATACTGTAAGCTTTAATTTTGGACAGGAGTCATTTTTATAATGATTTTAACACTAGGCTGTAATTGTACCTAGAGCCTTGCACCGGTCATTTGACTGCAGCCAGGAAAGAAAACAAATTCAATTAATAACACTTCTGACCCCTCCTTTCTTTACTTTTTCTTGAAATTTACATTTTTGTGAAGTAGGATGCTTATAAACCCCTAACCCCCATGTCATGTTTTGTTAAAATAAAAATTTTGAGTCCCATGCCTCTTCATCATCTGGTGAGGGTAGCAGGTCCTGATCTCACAGATGTAGAGAAGATGGCAGCAAGGCTGGGTGTGAGATCTCTGTGGGTCATGGCTTAGGTCCTCCATGGAGAGCAGCACTCTCTCATGAGGAAAGTGAGTACTAGTTCACATCTCTTATTGTAGTGCATTATGTTTGATTGTGTATAATTGTGTATCTTTACTTCTTTCTATGTATTACCCTGTTTCCCCAAAAAGAAGACAGTGTCATATTTATTTTTTGCTCGTAAAGATGTGCTAGGTCTTATTTTTCCATGAAGAACAATTCACATTTATTGTTGAACAAAAAAAAATTAGCATTTATTATATATTAAGAAAAATGAACATTACAGAAAATATTTAAATACAGTTAAAGTGTTAAATGCACCTGCTCTTAACATTTTATTGCATTCTAACACTTCATGAACATATTTGCTAAAACAAGTAAATGTGCTTATAATCCACCTTACTTTAGTACTGAGCTCAAATCCAAGAGCTAAAAAGTTAATGCAGCCACTGTTAGCTTAGCCGCAGCGCTAACATCTTCAGAGAAACAGCCTTATCATTTTATTGACTCTTACTGGCTGCCTCTGGTTTTTGCTGATATATGATTTCTGTACAGAATGTTAGTTAGTTTGAACATTGTGGAGGGAATTTTGCAGTATGGTGAGTGTAAACTTCCCTTCTCTGGTCACTGCTCGCTGCGTGCTGCACATCTTTTTTTCATTTGTTTCTTCCTCTAGGAACAGTATTGCAGCTTCTGGCCAACAGGGGGAGCATCACAAAAACTTTGATAGGTCCTACTTTTGGGGTAGGCCTTATATTTAGCAATTCAGCAAAAACCTCCAATAGGTCTTATTTTCAGGGGATGTCTTATTTTCGGGGAAACTTCGGGGGTAGTAGTGTTTTTCTTCCAACAGTGTGTGAACTGAAGAGTAGTTTGGACTCTAACCTGTCTGTACTCGCTGAGAATTTCTCTAAATGGAAAAAAGCATTGTTGTACATTGCTCTGATAATAGCATCTGCTAAATGCTGTAAATGTAAATGAAAGGGAGAAGGGGAAGGAATACAGCGCAGGGATGGTCATTCCAGTGGAGGATCAAAGTCACACCTGATCTGGAGGGCTGCGAAGGCCCTCTTCTGAAATGTAAAGGGGAATCTTACATGAACTTAACCTCAGTGTCAGGGAAACTGCTATACACACTCACAGAAATGATTCATGGCAGAGTTCATTTTTATGCATTTAAATCTATTTGATTTTCTTTAAAAACTCATGTTTTTAATATGTATGGATTAAAATTAATTATCTGCATAATTTAATAAATTTTAACATTTATTGAATGCAATTAGTTAATACATACTAACATGGTTTAAATAATCAAAGTAGTAAAACAAACAAGATTATGTTACTTAAAATTTATGTAATTAGCTTTCATAGAAGTTATAAGAAATTTAATTGTGGAAAATGGAAACAATGTCCTGCCCCTTTAAGTTGGTCGCCAAGTGCCGTAAAACTCAAAGAAGAAGAAAAATATTATGGGTGGCACTTCAGGCACAACGTGGGTGCAATGGCTGTCTATGTGAGACGGTAAGTAATCTGAGACATCTTATGTTCTATCAGTCCCACAATTGTCATAATCATGCAGTTTGTCACATCACACCAATATCAGGTCATTTAAGTAGTCTGCGATTATTTTAAACAGTTTTATCTGGCTAACTCTGATATGTTAGCTAGCTAGTGTTAGGTGAGTGACTGCCTTTTAGGGCACTATATTTAAATACTGGCTTGGATTACAGAACTGAATGTTAGATGCTGCTTTTCTTCTCACTGATATTTATTTTATCAGGTACCTAGTATATTTCTCCTTCTCCTGTCCTGTTTTCTCACCTCAATGTGGCAACATACATTTAGTAAGTATAAGTTAAAAAATGTACACATCAAAATGTAGCTCATTAATTTACAGTCCATGTGATGTTAATGTTTACAATATTAAGCTGAAATGTTTGAGTAAGCATGTTAAAAGTATCAATTATTTGATTTTGCAATACAAAAAACAAATTAGGCTTACAAAGTCTGATCTCGGACAAGGTTGGATGTGTTGGATTTTCAGGTATTACCAGCTCATTTTACAGATAACCTAATTGATTTGTTGTTCTTTGTCTTCATTCACAGGTACTGTGTGAATGTAGCCTTGCAAATTGGGACAGTTCGTTATCTACCAGATATTTCTGTCATACTTATCTCCAGCCAGTCTAATTTCACACATACATTGAGCATGGGATTTTTAAAATGTGTCAAATTTGGTCTTAATGGGTTATTCCTGCATTAGTATACCTTGTAGTATATTTAAGATTGCTGTCCATGGAGAGAAACAATGGGATAATTATTGTTTTTCTCTGTCAAACTGCAGCTGAGGATCTGAGGCAGTCAGTAAAGCTAAAGCTGGATGTCAAAAGGTAAGTAATAAAGCAGTGTACTTGGAAACATGAACTGGTTTTGCTGTTGAGGCTGAATATTGACTAGAAGGGGGCCATTCCCAACAGGTGAGGGGTAAAGGGAGAGAGAAGGTCTTAAGGTCATTGTTACCTTGCATCCATCTCATTCTCATGAATGCATATATTCAGTGCTTTTAAGAAATATCTTCAAATTGACACTCTAAGGATAAGCTGCTTAGATTTTGGTGGTCAAGGTTAGGGTCAAACAGCCCACTATTCTGTTCTCTTTATTTTCCAGGACATTGAATCCAGAGAGGCTGAGGCAGACATTGCTGAGAAGGCCATGGGCATCTACACTGTCTGAGCAGAGGTTCATGGTCCAGGTAATAGACGTTTTGCTGATGATATTTTTGCCGATACAAAAACAAACAGTCAAGATAAATACGTACAAACTTAAAAAAAAAATAGTCCTGCTGTTGGTCCATATAAAGGTAGTAGTATTTGGCTATCTAACCGCAAGGTTATGATAGCAACTGATCTCAATAATGCAGACCTTCGTTACACTGCACTACTCTCTCTCTCACTAATACCCATCAGTCTTTTATACCGATTAGCTCCGCCTTGGATCAAACTAATCACCTTCAACTCAAGGTTAACTCCAAATCTAGTAAATAATCATTTCTAATAATTTCATCAAACTACTACTAGTAAGTTGTTCTGTGCATATGCTCTTTTATCTTCAATTAACAGCTGTATCTATATGTTAACTCTACACACGTTTTCCCTTTTTAACAGGTACTTTTAAATCTTAGAACACCCCTCATTTTATACCTAACATGGATCCTCTGCTTGGTATAAATGCATTAGAATTTTATCTTTTACATTACATTACAATGCATTTAGTGGACGCTTTTATCCAAAGCAACTCACAATAGTAGGAAAGTACAAATGCGAAAAATACTAAAGTTAAATGATTAACATTTGGATATCGAATGCTGAGTGCATATCAGTACTCATGGGGAGTAGTTGGGATCACTAGAGCAGGTGCTCTTTGAAGAGCTCGGATTTTAGGAGTTTCTTGAAACCAGTGAGGGACACCTCTGCTCTAGTGGCGGTAGGCAGCTTGTTCCACCATCTGGGAACTACTGAGGAGAACAGTCTGGATTGCTTTGTGTGAATGTTAGGCAAAACAAGGCGATGTTCAGTGGAGGAGCGCAGCGACCGGGCCGGGACATAAGCTTTTAGGAGCGAGTGCAGATAAGAGGGAGTTACCTTATAGGCAATCGTCCAGGCTTTGTGTTTGATCTGGGCAGCAATCGGAAGCCAGTGTAGCTCAATGAGCAGTGGAATGACCGTTTTGGATGGTTAAAAACCAGATGTGCTGCTGCATTCTGGACCATCTGTAGTGGTTTAATATTGCAGGCTGGGAGACCTGTTAGCACAGCATTGCAGTAATTGAGGCGTGAGAACCACAGCTTGTACCAAGAGTTGAGTGGCATGTTGCGTTAGGAACGGTCTGATTTGTCTGATATTATAGAGCACAAAGCGGCAGGACCGTGCAACAGAGGCCACATGATGTGTGAATGAAAGCTGGTCATCAAACATAACCCTGAGGTTCCCAACAACCTTTGATGGAGAGAGTGAGAGAGTCGATCGTCAAGGTGAGGTTGTGTTGAACCGACTGTTTTGCAGGGAAGACCAGTAGTTCAGTCTTTGAGAGGTTAAGTTGTAGGTGGTGACCCTTCATCCATGAGGATATATCTGAGAGGCAATGAGATATCTGCGCCGAGATGGAAGAGTCATCATCAGGCGGGAATGACAGATAAAGCTGAGTATCATCAGCAAAGCAATGGTAGGAAAAGCCATGCGAGCAGATAACTGGTCCCAGTGAGGTGGTGTAAATGGAAAAAAGAAGAGGTCCCAGTACTGAGCCTTGAGGCACTCTGGTGGACAGTGAGTGCGAAGAGGACAGCTGTCCTAGCCATGACACTTTAACACTTTAACATGACACTTTTAGTCACCAGGGGCTCCAACATTGACCACCGTCCCTTCTACATTCACTCAGGTAAGTTTTCTAGTACAATACACATTTATATGTTTATGAATACTTTGCTGGTGATTGACAAGGGACTTGCTCACATCACAGCCATGCATGTGATGCTATATAGGCTGATTTATGCATTCAACTTGAGCTATCCAAAAATCCTGAAGTGTACTTTCGAGGTGTACCAGAAAATCTTAATGGACCTGGACTCAACCAAGCTTTCACCAAAAGTACAGGCACTGAAACTGAAATTGTCAAATGATTTGGTTGGCAATAATGAACTTACACATCCCTTACTTGATTTTTTTTTTCCTCAGACAGGATCATGTAATCCAGATCTTAGTTCTCAGGCTCTAGACAAGCCTGTTGTCACTAATGTAGTCTTTTTTTCTAATATTGAAGGAAAATTTTGCCAAACTGGAACACAAGGTCTTGTTTTGCATATACACAAGTGAAATTTTAAAATATTAAAGACATGAAATCACACTCTTTAATGTGAGGCTCTAATATGAATAAAGCTGTTGAATCAACAAGGTGGTCTGAGTTTTTATGTGTCATTACAATTGTACTGAATGAAAAACAATTGCATAAATGTGATGCATTTTGATTCATTTGGTTTATTACATTGGCATAAATGACAATTAAAATAAATATATGCTATTTATTTTGTATAGGTAACCTGATTATGCAATTCAAACAATATACTTCATGTATTTGAAATAAATACACTTATTATTACATAAGTCAGCCATGGGGCAGCCATGGCCTAGTGGTTAAGGATCTGGTCTGGTGACCTGAAGGTTGCCGGTTCGATCCCCGGGCAGGTCACAACTGAAGTGAAAGGCACCTAACCCTCAATTGTAAGTCGCTTTGGATAAAAGCTTCTGCTAAATGCCTTAAATGTAAATGTAAATTATTAGAGTAATTTTTAATATTGAATACATAAACCTGAGGATTATGCATTTAAAATAAATAGGCTTTATTACACAAATGAATATGAATCATGTAAGGTCTATTTGATTGGTTTGTGTAAAAAAAAAAAAAAAAAAAAAAAAGTAAATGGGAATTTGTCATGTAAAAAATTACATAAATCTTAAAAGTTAAATATTTCTGTGAGTGCAAGGTCTGATAAAATACTGAACAAAACAAAACTGCACAGCAGGATTGACAATCCATGGCATGATGTTTTTAAACTGAATGAGGATGTGAGGCCTGAGTGGTGATCACTATAAAAACCACCATTAGCTAAAAAACCTGCTGACTTACAGTGGAGGATTTTACATGGTATACACCCTTTTATTTCTATTCAAATCCCTGAGCATTTAGCAACAGCAGTTTCTGTGAGGAAACACCTAACACATACTGGGTCATATGCAAGAATCCTGTTTCTGGAATTCAGCTCAGCATTCAACAAGATGATTTCAAAAATCTGTAAGTGGATCACCAGATTACTGACATTCAGGAAGCAGCAGGGTGAGCAGAGGGAAATTACATCTAGTATACATAGTGTCTGCACTGGTGCTCCTCAAAAGATGTGTACTCTGCCGACTGCTTTTCTCCCACTACATCAATGACTGATCTCCTGTGTGAGTACGCTGATGTCGTTGGAGATGACTCTGTTGAGTAAAACTCTTCCCACACTCTGTACAGTGATATGGTTTCACTCCTGTGTGAGTATGCTGATGTCGTTGGAAATGACCCTGACGACTAAAAGTCTTACCACATTCTGTACAGTAATACGGTTTCACCCCTGTGTGAGTACTCTGATGTTGTTGGAGATGACTTTGTTGAGTAAAACTCTTCCCACACTCTGTGCACTGATACGGTTTCACTCCTGTGTGAATAAGTTTATGGCTTTTGAGACCACTCTGGTGAGTAAAACTCTTCCCACACTCTGTACAGTAATAGGGTTTCTCTCCTGTATGAATATGCTGGTGTCTTTTGAGACTACTCTGGTCAGTAAAACTCTTCTCACACTCTGTACAATGATATGGTTTCTCTCCTGTGTGAATACGCTTATGGCTTTTGAGACCACTCTGGTTAGTAAAACTTTTCCCACACTCTGTACACTGATACGGTTTCACTCCTGTGTGAATACGCTTATGGCTTTTGAGACCACTCTGGTGAGTAAAACTCTTCCCACACTCTGTACAGTAATAAGGTTTCTCTCCTGTGTGAATATGTTGGTGTCTTTTGATACTATTCTGGTTAGTAAAACTTCTCCCACAATCTGTACAGTAATACGGTTTCTCTCCTGTGTGAATACGCTGGTGTAGTTTGAGATGACTCTGTTGAGTAAAACTCTTCCCACACTCTGAACACTGATACAGCTTCTCTCCTGTGTGAAAACTCTGGTGTAGTTTGAGATGAATATGTTGGGTAAAACTCTTTCCACACTCTAAACATGGATACGGTTTCTCTCCTGTGTGAATACGCTGGTGTACTTGTAGATTACTCAGTTGAATAAAACTCTTCCCACACTGTGAACACTGATACGGTTTCTCTCCTGTGTGAATACGCTGGTGTACTTGTAGATTACTCAGTTGAGTAAAACTCTTCCCACACTCAGAACACTGATGTTTGCCTGTTTCATGCATTTGTCTGCGAGACATATCAGAATGGAGAGCACCAGATGATGCTTGAGTATCAGAGGTTATTCTGCATACCATATTCTCTTCTTTTATCTCTGTTGATTTCAGCATGGTGATGTATTCCTCTCAGTAGTATCTCAAGATTTTTGTGGAAGCTCACACCAGAAATAGATGACTTTCAGCAGGATGTTGATCACTCCTGTAGGAGAAAAACATAAAAATGAAGTAAAATTCAAATGTAATATAAGACCGTTAAGAGTTCACAACTTTGGGACAATACATATAAGCAGATGTTTTAGGCAATATAAAATTATATATCAGTCGTCATTTCTGAAAACGTTTGGCAATGAGAAATGTAAGTTTTATTGTGAAAAAAGAGCAAACTATTCATCCATCCATCATCAACCGCTTATCCGGGGCCGGGTCGC
>BRDA01002985.1:38154-43956 GCA_036984385.1 Crenuchus spilurus | reverse complement strand
GTTTTTTGTTTACCTATTCCACCTCTATGTAAAGCATCCCTGGGTTTCTTGAAAGGCGTTATATAAATGGAAATTATTATTATTATTATTATTATACATCTACAGATTATTATCCACATCTACAGATTACCATAAACGTCTATAGATTATCATAAACGTCTACAGATTATCATAAACATCTACAGATTATCATAACCGTCTATAGAATATCATATACATCTACAGATTATCATAAACGTCTATAGATTATCATAAACGTCTATAGATTATCATATACGTCTACAGATTATCATCCACGTCTAAAGATTATCATCCACGTCTAAAGATTATCATATACGTCTACAGATTATCATCCACGTCTACAGATTATCATATACGTCTATAGATTATCATAAACGTCTACAGATTATCATGTACATCTACAGATTATCATCCACATCTAAAGATTACCATAAACATCTACAGATTTTCATATACATCTACAGATTATCATATATGTCTACAGATTATCATCCACATTTACAGATTATCATATACTGTACATCTACAGATTATTAGTATTAATGGTAGTAATGTGAACTTTACACCATCTCTCTCTCTTTCTCTGTCTCTCTGTCACTCTCTCTCTCGCTCTCGATTTGTCAGAGTCAGTTGAATGGTCAGATTGATAACCCTAGTGCTCCGGATCTGGTCCACTGTCTGTTCTCCATACTGGAACTGGTGATGACATACACACACATATATTCACATGAATGTTATGTTATATTTATCATGAATGAAGTGTGTATATTTATTATTTTTGTGTGTAGGTTGTGAGTGTTTGTGATGATACTCTTGCCCCCTCTGTGATTGCTCCACTGTTGGAGCCAGAGTGTGTGCGATTCCTGAGTGAGGAGGCCTCTCCTGATGAAGATCGGTTGTGGCAGTCACTAGGAGATGCCTGGAACATCCCCAGGTAATACATTCATCATCATCATCATCATCATTACCTTCATTAGCATGTTTAGCATTACCAACACTGTCAATATCTTCATCATCATTACATCATCACCAGTATCATTACAACCATTGATATCATAATCTGTGTCTATGTCTGTGTCTGGGTCAGTAGAATAATGAGCTGTGCTGAGGTTATGGAGTGAGGTTTATATGCATAAGAATTACGTTTGTGATGTAAGACTATCTCCTGTTTTAGTACGAAGTGGCCGGAGGAGGAGGATGATGAAGATCTGACCTTCACTCCTGTATTTAATGATGGCTGGGAACCACCAGAACTCACACACCCCACGACCAAACAACGCACACAAAGTCAGCGATCAGCAGGAGCACAGGTACACACAGACACACACAGATAACTGTGAATAAAGAACCGTCAGAGAAACAGAATAAACAAAAACAGGAAATCAGTTTTATTGTCCGTTTTGTCTCTGCAGAGCATGATGTCATGGCAGACCATAAAGTCCAGGTAAGGCTGTTCTAATCTAACTGACCATCTGCAGCTCTGTCCAGCCTAACACTGCACTGTGTGGTAGCCCCGAGTGGCTCAGCAGGCTAAGACACTGACACTATGACCAGAGGATCGCGAGTTTGAATCCCGGTCATGCTGTTTGCCATCAACAGCCGGAGCCTAAGAGAGCAAAAATTGGCAGTGCTCATCTGTGGGTGGGTAGATGGCGCTCTCTCTCTCTCTCTCACTATCAATCACACATTGTAATGTCCACTGCCTCAGGCGTCTTCTGATTGGTCCATTTGGAGCTGGGAATCCTGTGCTTTCCTCTGAGCGCGTTGGCTCCTCAGTGACGGTGTATCAGTGGTAGTTAGATAAGAGGCTGTGGCTGCATCACACGTGTGCTTGTTTTCACCCTCCTAGAGTCAGGGACAGTGCAAAGTGATGGGGAGAGTCCTAACGGATGGGATGGGTTAATTGTCTACTACCACATTGGGAAGAGGAGAAAATGGGCAAAAATGATAAACAAAAAAAGAAAGAAAATATTAATAAAAAAATAAAATAAAATAAAAATACTGCATGTGTGTGTTACAGTTTTGAGGAGTTACCCATCAGCTCCATGTGTGTGCTGTGTGACTTCAGAGCGCGGAACGATAGAGAGCTGGATGTGAATAAAGGAGAAACAGTGGAGGTCAGTTCACATTTACTGACCACAGACTGACCTCACTCATTCATACTAACACATTCACCGTATCAAAGGACAACTGTCATACTGTGTGTGTGTGTGTGTGTGTGTATGTAGCTGCTGGACATGTCTAAGCGGTGGTGGAAGGTGAGGAATGGACGTGGTCAGGAAGGCTTCGTCCCAAATAATGTCCTGAAGTCTTCTGAAAATGAGGACATTGAGGTAACCACAGCACACTAACACAGATACTGATACTGAGTTCCTGACTGTAGAGTGATGATGTGGTCACTCCTCATCCAGCAGGTGGACAGTAACCCGGTTCTAAACAGAAAGTCAAAGCCAGAGGAAGTGAAGGCCTGGCTGGAATTCAAGGGCTTCAACAAAATGTGAGAAACTTTTAAAAAGCTGCTGCTAATATCTCTGCTGTGTCAACATTAGCCTGATTACTGAATTATTAATACTACTAATAATGCTGAATTATTACTGTTTATTAGGATATTTATCTAAGGGGTGTCTGTGTGTTTAGTACGGTGAGGTGTCTGGGTGGTCTCAGTGGACCGATGCTGTTGGGAATGACCCGGGATGAGCTGAAGATTGTGTGTCCAGAAGAAGGAGGACGAGTTTATTATCAATTACAGAATGTTAAATCAGCTCTCGCTGTAAGTATATACACACACACACACACACACGTATCACAGAATGTTAAACTTTTACGTTATTAACTTATCTCTGTGTGTGTGTGTGTAGATGGCCAAAGAGGTCAGTCCTCTGATCTGAGGAGAAGAAAGCCAGGTGGTTAGTGCTGGATTACCTATGTAGAATGTCCAGGTGTGGTCAGATACACTCTGCTGATGTCACATTATTAACATTAACATCCTTAACCCCTAAACTCTAAAGTTCATATAATGATTATTATTGTTTTAGATTATTAGTATTTATTCTTTATCTTTATTGCACTTTAATAATTAATTAAATTAATTAAATGTATTATTATTATAAATACAGTTTAGAATCACTGTTCACTACAGCTGCACTGTATACTGATTATTAATCAACTGTTTCACTACTCATATGACAGAATATTACAATGCACATGAGCCTCATGATTAATTAATTAGATTAATATGTTATAATTTTGCAGTATTTTGTCCATGTCGTGTAGCTGTAATGCTGCATAAACACTTCTGTATGACTGTCTTTAAACCAGTATAAATGTCTGTGCTTTATTTATTACTCACTGGGTTATGTATTTATTTCTAATCAATACTGGAACAAAAATATGCATATACATGTACAGTTCATATAAAAGTGCAGCAGGTCCGCTGATGATGAATTCATGCTTTATTTTATTTCATTACTCGTGAACATTTTTATTCATCAGGCCATGAAACATCAGTCGGCCACAAGGGCAGCGACGCATTCAGGTTACACAAAAAAAGCCTCTTACAGAGCTAACAAAGCTATAAATGACAGAAATAAACAATAACAGACAGGTAAATCCTTCAGAGTGAATGTAATCAGGTCTGCTGTTCTTTTTGTTGTGTAGAAATGTAAACACTAGATTTACGTTTTCTAAAAGCCTGATTACAGAACAAAATGACTGAATAAAATGTATTTCTAAATTAAACTAATGAATATGACAGACATAAAAGAACAATCGAAACCTCGCCGCGTTCCTCACTCAAGCTTTAATAACATTAATCGTCCTGTGTGTGTGATTACTTATCAGCTGTGTGATTAAACTTCATATAAATTCATTTCTCTACCCTCTAAAAAAATATTCTATTATATTATTAAAGTAAACGTACAAAATCAGTCATGGTGGGGGTGTGTTTGTGTCATACACACCACACACACTTTTACACACCCTGTATTAACACTATACACTCTACACACACAAGCAGGTGAGCTTCATCAGAGCCATTAAACTCACCAATCCAGTCCTGTAATCCAGTCCACATTTTTATTCTTCCATCAGTTTCCTGAAACTAATCAACATTTTACACTCCACACCCACAACCCATTCAACCCACATCTACCACACACCCAGATTATAACCCATCTATCCTGCACCCCCACCTGCAGAGCCATGCTGCTGTCCACTCACTCCTGAATACACAGTGTGTTATCCACATCATACTGTCTGTGTGTGTGTGTGAGAGAGAGAGAGACAAATGAGAAAAATGAGTGTGTGATCAGACTTCACATTTTGAGTCAGTTTGTAAACAGTTTGTGTGTCGATGCTACGAGTTCAGCTAATAAATGTAAAATATTAATAATAAACAATAAGCTCAGTTCTATTAAACTCAGTTAAAGCTGTTTCCTCATGAACCAGAGAAATGTGAAAACACACACACACAGCTATTAGGGAATGTTTCAGGATCAGACGGGGGCTCGTGCTAGCTTATGACTGTGTGTGTGTGTGTGTGTGTGTGTGTGTTCATTAAAGTAAAATGATCAGGTATGCATTTCAGTAAGGCAGCAACTCCCGACAGGAAGAAACGTTTCAGTCAGTTACTGTTCCTGTGTGTGTGTGTGTGTGTGCATGCACGTGTTCAGCGTGAGCGTGGTACAGCGGTCATGGTGAGTGGGCAGTCCTCCTGGATGTTCTCCAGCCCCTGAGTGTGTACAGCTTGTGTGATCAGCTGCAGTTCCTCACACAGAGTCTCGTGTCGGAAGGCCACCCGGATGTCCGGGACGTTCGTCCGGCGAATGTCATTACTTTCTGGACCCTCAGAGGTGTAATTCGGACCCAACCAGTAACTTTTAGTCTGAGAGAGAGAGAGAGAGAGAGAGAGCAGTCAGATGGGATTACAGGATGGATAAGGAGACGGACAGTGCATGAACTATCTATGACTAAAAAATTTGTCATCTTGCATATTTAAAGTGGTAGTAACCTCAGGCTCCTGCAAATGGTGTTGCACGAGGACGATTGGGCTATAAATACCTGCGGGATGTGTGATGGGATTCACAGATTGAGAAGAGGTGGTACAGAGCAGCAAGTGTCTTATCTGATGTGTGGAAAATGGGTCACAAAGCAGATTTTATGACTGGCAAGAAGGAATGATTGAGCTTGGCCAAGCCAAAGGCCATAGTGTTAAGGAAGTAGCTGAATTTGCAGGTGTATCGAAGCATATGGTCATACGGGTCTACCAGCAGTGGCAAAAATCCCCAAAATCCCAAACTGAAAGACTCTAGGAAGGTGAAGTCAAGCACAAGCCTCCTCCGTTGCGTGTGATACAGCCAATTTTCAAACTACCACTGATACACCGTCACTGGAAAACCAACGTGCTTGGAGGAAAGCGCAGGATTCCCAGCTCTGAATGGACCAATCAGAAAATGCCTGAGCCAGCGGACATTGAACTGTGAAAGTGATGGGGAGAGAGAGAGAGCGCCATCTACCCTCCCAGAGAGAGCACTGCCAATTTTTGCTCTCTTGGGCCCCGACTGTTGATGGCAAACAGCATGACCGGGATTCGAACTCGCGATCCTCTGGTCATAGTGTCAGCATCTTAGCCTGCTGGGGCCCCTCACAACCAATTTCTGAAAGAACACTCTGCAGGGAACTGCATGCCATGAACATCTGGAGCAGAGTGGCTTGATCATACAGTTGCCCAGTTACAGTGGTCACTGTTCGTGACTGGAAATGTGTTATCTGGTTATGTGATGA
>BRDA01002985.1:0-26728 GCA_036984385.1 Crenuchus spilurus | reverse complement strand
TGACTTACAGTTGGGGGTTTGGTGCCTTGCTGAAGGGCACTTCAGTCATGACCTGCCTGAGGATCGAACCGACAACCTTCCGGTAGCTAACAGAGAAAGCAGAACACACTTCTGGTCTCAGTGGTCAGTCATGTGTGTGCAGTTAAAGGTGTTAAGGTTCCAAATTTGCTTAATTCATCAGTACGATTGATATATCCAAACACGGTACCACCCAGATCCATTTACAACGTTCAGGAGCACCAGAACAATACAAGCAGATGTGACAAACATGATCAACGAAGAACGAGTAGGAGTAGAGTAAGGAAGAACAAGGAAGATTGAGGAAGAGTGTTTACAATGTCCAACATGAGCATTAATAAGCCCTTAGAGTTTATATAAACTGTATGCTGTGCCAACAGGAAATGGCCACTGATGGTAAATTGGTAGTTGGATTCTCCTACGGTTCAAACCAGACCTGCTGCTCACCTACACCTACTGCTGGTAATCAGCGCTCATCTATATGTACGTCTGCCAACCTCGCACCCTCATCATTACACAGTAAATATGCCAGTGTTAAATCCACACTACTAGAGTTAAATTAACACTGAGGGTGTCAAAATGTAACACTCTCAGTGTTAATTTAACTCTAATAGTGTTGATTTAACACTGGCATATTTACTGTGTACCCACCACCATCAATTACACTGAAGCAGAAATGAACTCCTGTTAGCAACAATCAGACTGATGCTTCCAGGTCAATCTTACAGAATAGCACCCGGGCGTTGTCTTTTCCGGAGCTTGTGCATCCTGTTAATGCTGCTGTGGTACGCCATCAAGGCTTTATACAGTGTACAAATGAACCATTATGTTTTATGTCAATTCTCCAACACTTTCAACATCTTAGGTCTTCTACAAAGCTCTTTATAAACCACTGTGTTGGACAGCGCCCACCAATGCCTGGAGATAAAACAACTGACAACATGCACGACTGACATCACATACGCCAGTAGCGCTGAGGAAAAACATTTGTTATGTGAATGAAAGGAGGAAATTAAAAAGGAAGATTAATAAATAATTAGCAGCAAAAAAGCAAAAAAAAAAAAAAAAAAAAAAAAAAAAAAAAAAAAAAAAATGTCGGTTTAAAATATTCTTGACGTTTTCAGTGTCGACATCATCAGCTACGTCTACCAATCGCAGCAACACAGAGCACACAAACTCAGTCATTCAGTCAAATCATTAAAACTGATGTAAGGGTTTAAAAGAGTGAAGTAAAAGAGAAGTGATTATGCCACACACACACTTCTAACACAGAGGAGGAGGATAAATGATGAAGAACAGACAAGGAGAGAGAGAGAGAGGTTCTAAGTTATTTATTACTGCAGCAGTTCTGTTATAGACTGCAGACATGGCAGCACCACTGCAATAATAATGCACTATATATACTGCAATACCACGATAATGAAATGCTGCTGCAAAAACACTACACTACTGCAGGACTGCAATACTGTAGTACTGAAATAATGCAACACCGTAATACTGTAACACTAAAATACTGAAATACAATACTGTAATGATGCAATGAATACTGCAGTACTACTGCAAAATACTAGAATACTGTAATACAGCAATATTCATCCATGTTTCTCCTGATATATTTGTAAACAAAATGTAATTAAATATACATTTTATTCTTATTATTCAGATGGATCTTAGCTCCCTTCACCAAGCAAAAACATGTCATGTGACCCCCTTCACCCATCAAAACACGTACATTCATTTCATATGTATACTGTATACTACAGCTAGTCATTACCAGTGGTGGGTTCAGTGGAGCCACTTATTTCAGCACATTGCAGGACTTATTACATATTTATTTCAAAGTCATAGGAATTAGTCCTTATTTGAGTTTGAAATTGGCTATTTTTCATTTACTTCATTTTACTACAATTAGTTTAAATGGAAACTATGTTCATTGTTTATTTTTGTATGTGATACCTGAGGGCAACTCTAGTCTTCTGGTTCGATCTCCTGTCAGGACATGACTGAGGCACCTGTAAGCAAGTCACCTAACCCCCAACTGCTCCTGGGCACCATTAAAGGAGGCTGTTCACCCCTTTGAGCACACAAGTGTTCAGTGTGTTTCTCTGCACAGATGAGCTAAATGTGGAGGTTAAATTCCTCTGTGAGGAAGCACATTGGTCAATGATTGTGCATAAGGCTGTGACTTTGCAGTTCTATTTTGAATATTAAATAAGACTGAGAAAGTAACTCGCTACCTTGTTATTTTTATTTAAGTAAAAATTTTAATGACTACTTCCACTTAATTATTTCATAGTAACAACACTCGAGTTCAGTTTTTTGGCTCCTCTAGCTATCTTTGAATATTGAGGGAGTTTTTCCTTGCCACTGTTGCCTTCGGCTTGCTCACATCGGGCTTAGATTCAGTTTGTTTGATATTAAATATGTAAAGCTGCTTTGTGACAACGCCCACTGTAAAAAGCGCTATATAAATAAATTTTGATTGATTGATTGATTGATATTGCAATAATATAATATTATTATACTAAAAATGCTGTATACTGTGAGTGAGAGAGTGAAAGAGAGGTTCTAAGTTATTTATTACTGCAGCAGTTCTGTTTTAGACTACAGCAGCATCACTGCACTAATGCACTACATATACTGCAATGCAAAAACACTGAAATTTTAATGCAAAAACTACATTACAGCAGAACGACAGTGACGTGATACTGATATAAAACAATAACACAGTTTAAATACTGAAATAATACAAAACTGTAAAGCTGCAATACTTACAATACAATACTGAAATATCGCAGTACAGCAATAATACAGTAATACAACACCGCAGTGTAATAAACAATGTACACAACACAACAAAACACAATGTAATACTACAGCACTGCAATACAATAACACTGTAATACTGCAAAACAGCAATATTACAATACTGAAGTACTGTAATACTGAAATACTACAACATTCACACACGATCATCACTTCTGCATAAACATTAAGACCGATACCAGCATTACGATTAACATCAGCACTAAGCCTCTGTCTCACCTGTGCTGCAGGTGTTCTGTAAGCTCCCTCTCTTCCTGAGAGGTGTTTTGGGTTTGTTTGTGCCGGACATGCTGACCACTGTCCACACACACACTGCTGCAGAGGGAAAGAGGAGACAGAGGAAACTCCCACTGCACTAAAGGGGGAGGAGCCTGTTCATAAAGCCCTGCTACTACAGCCAATCAGTAGGGAGCTCAGTATGAGCAAATATTCACTCTTTTTTGCTTTTTAAATTTTTAAAACAATCTATCCAACTTACATGCTGGTATGTAAGCACTGCACCTTTAAGACAAAACAGGAAGTCAATGTCTGAAGTAGAAGTTCTTTCTGTTTAAGCACATACAGGGTGATTCAAACTCATAGCTTAAAATCATTTGTTAAAACGAATTAAAGTAAAGCTCCTCCCACTCCCATAGGCCTCGGTTACACGCACAAACACTGCACACACACAAAATAAAAGGAGCAAAGATAAACAGAGGAATCTGAAGGGATGATCCTGGAAGGGATGGTCATGTGATCTGACAAGGGCGGTGGCTTCTTATTGGAGAGCTCCATGAGGCGCTATCACAATTATCCTATGAATTATAGTCTCTCTGGCTGTCTTCATGAGAAAATGATGACATGGAAAATCAATGCAGATACAACAATCTATGAACTGTTGAATTACCAAAGGTCATGAAGCAGGAAATATGATACCATTTCTGAATAAGACGTTTCCAAAGACAAAACTGAGTCTACAAGCTCTCAACTAGAGACTGAGCACACCCACAGAGCTCTGGCCCTAAACCGGCTTCAGGAGAGAGACTGTAAACTATTCCTGTTTGCTTTTTGAGAGCTGGGGACAAGGACTTTTTGTTTGTGACTGTGAGAGAGAAAAAAAACTGCTGTGGAGGGAAGTTTATTCTGGTCTTCCCAGATTTCTCAAGAGCAACCGAGCAAAAACAAGACCGGTTTAAAGACTGCAAAACAGTGCTACATGAATGGAAAGTTACCTTTACTGTGATGTATACAGCAAAAGGAAGAACTAAAGGAGTGTCAAACTCAATTATGTAACGGGCCACATTACACCAACACTCCCACACACACACACACCCATCCATCCATCCATTACATTCTGCTTAATTGTGAACAGGGTCGAGGCGAGTCTGCTACCCCTTCACCAGGCACAGGGCAAGGCATTACACTATAGCAGGGATACTCATTGCGTGGCTCCCGAGCCACATGCGGCTCGCCGTGCTTTATTGGTGGCTCTCGTGACCGGTTACAAAAGTACGCCAGCACAGCCAAAGTGTTTTAAAAGCATGCTACAGAGACATGTACTGTAATGCGCTTTACATTCCAAGCACTTGCCCTCTCATTTTGCCTCAATTAAAGTTGGTTCCAAATCGGGGATACTGTGGAACCTGGCAACACAGGCACTGTTTCCAACAGCAGACTGCACGAGACTCTGCTGTTGCCAGGTTCACGGTTTAACACTTATAAAATAACTAATAAAACACTCGTGTTACCATATTATTTATAAAGATAAACAGCAATAATCATAATAAATCCCTTATAAACAAAATACTAAGTCGTACACTCGTACACAGTTGTTTTGCCATTCGCTTCAAACGTGTGACAGACATATATTCTGGGCTAGTTTAAGCTTCTAAAGGGCGGGTTTTAGGCTGGATATTTTAATTGGACCTGGCAACCCTGCAGCAGGGTGGCTACAGGGTAGCAGCGATTCTATAAGCTAGCTAGAGCAATATATTCAGTGCGCAAAGGTTTAGTCCATAGGTGGGTTGTTTATTTTTTTTCCATTATTTGAGTGACGTGGGGTGATATTGTGGCTCTCTCCTTGACTTTGATCTGTCAATATGGCTCTTTTGAAAAAAATAGTGAGGATCACTGCACTATAGGTAAGTCCAGGACAGGATGCTCTATTGCCTGGCGTGCACAAACACACACGGCTAATTTAGAGTACCCAATCTACGTTATCTCCACATTTTTTGGACTGTGGGAGGAAACCGGAGACCCCGAAAGAAACCCACGCAGACACGAGGAAAACATGGAAGCTCCACCCAGGTAAGGACTTAAACCAAGACCGTGTTGTGAACGGAAGATTGTCAGTTTGATCCCTGTGCAGGTCATTACTGAAGTGCCGTTGAGCAAGGCACCTAAACCCCAACTGCTCCCCGGGTGCTGTGGATACGGCTGCCTAGTGTGTGTTCTTCAATTCTGTTGTGTTCAATCACATTGGCAAAAGTTGAATCTAATTTAACCACAGAGCCCATAATAATTAGTCCATTTTTTCTTGAATACTCAAAAATGAGTCCACTTTTCTTCTTTTGCAAAGAGACACGTTTAGATTGTCATTTTTTTAGCTTGATAATGAAGAAATACACATCACGTTTGTCATTTACCTGTGGGTTGGCCCTGAGTTTATAGTGCTGTCTCGCCCCTAAGACGAACTCTTTTCTGTTTATAATGCAGGATCTTTCCTATTATATTCACAATCCTTTAATTTAGAACACTGCTTGGTATCATCGGTGCCCAAACATCTTTATGTGCTGTGAGAAAGAATGGCAACATGGAATGTGTTGCAGGCCTGAAATGCAGGAGTGGATGTATATTAACAAATTAAATTAAGTTGACCAGACAAAACAAGATATTTCTTGGGTTCACACTGTCTGCTTTGAAATACAAGTCAAAGCAAAGTAATAAACACTAAATTTTTATTGTTTTAAGCTCATTTTCTATACTGTCCCATATTTTACTTATTTAGAGTTTATTTACCAAAAAATGCCGTTACTGTGGTCAGTGAACTACACAGGTGTGTGTGTGTGTGTGTGTGGTGGGGGGATTCTACAAAGAGAACCATAAGAACACAGAAGTTAGCAGCACCTGTGTTACATTCTGACAAAACATTCTAAACAAGTTCGGTTCTAGATAAAATTCATCTCACCCACTCTGTGCACAAACTAAACTCAACCCACACTGTGTTTAGGTTCTAAAACACTGCCATCTGATAGCACTCCAGTTACTGGTGTGTGTTTGTTATCTCTCCATTACAGATACTGTATGTACTTCAGTTTCTGTCAGATCTAGATGTTCACATCCATGTTTGTTTGTTCTACAACCCCAATTTCAAATAAATGAGATTTGCAAATCATTGCATTTTTAAAATTAACATGCATTTACATTTTACACAGCATTCTGAATTATAGCTATAAAGTCAGTATCTAACACTTATTTCTTGTAGACATGGTCAGTTTTAGAGTTACTGCAATGTCACATCAACAACACTGTCACTGTATTATTTAGTTATTAATGCACAGTAAATAATTCTCAGGTAATTAGTGTGTGTGTGTGAAAGAGAGAGAGAGAGAGAGAGAGAGAGAGAGAGAAGCTGGCTTCTTGTCTAAACTTTCCGCTCCACCTTAAACAGCGCAGCTGTTCATTCAGACGCCTCATAGGTGACATGTAACAACTGCACTATTTAAGGTGGAACGAAAAATTAATCTCTAAAAAGCCAAATTCAGCCTTTACGAGCCATAAAGTGTTAATTTACTCACCGCCTGCCATAGTAGAAACAGTAATTCTGCAGTATCTCCTCTGGGGTTTTTAATTATCTTAATTTTTCAGTTGCAGCTACTGACTTTAGGTTAAAAACAATAAAAGTCTTAATATTCAGAAATGTTCTAAGCTAGCGGAATCTAACTCAGTTACTCAGTTTTAGCTTTAGCCCGTAAAGCTAACGGAATTTCCAAAGAGCTCTTCTTTCAGTTTCGGAGATATTTTTACCTCCTTCTGCAAATTTAACTGTTTATTTTAACTTATTTGGCTAACAGATCAATTCAGCTGTTTCTTAGCTTTAGCTCCTCAGCGGCTCTCGTTGATGGTGATGACCAAACAGCTTTTGTTTCCGCCCGTTTTCCGCTGGCCGACGCTGTGATTGGTTACGATCTCATACACATGCGTAGGCCACCAATTAGCGTTATTAAACCCTGGCCAATCATAACGCAGGAGGGGCGGGGTTTTCCGGAATACGGGTGCGGAAAACCCCAGTCTGAAGCAGCATAACAGATAAATTTCCTGGAAGTTTGGGGCACAAGAAAGGGAAAGAAAGAAAAATATTTAAAGACACACACGCAAGCATGCACACGCACGCACGCAAGCACGCACACACACACATAATTGTGTGAATACTTTTAACTGTTATTAATGGAGTAATTTATTGTTTTATTGTCCTCCTCCCTCAATTCTCGGGGTCAAAGTCAGTTTCTGCATTGCTCAAGAACACGCCCCCATCCCAGAATTATTAATTACACAGGGATTTGTGTGTGTGTGTGTGTCCTTGTATTTCGTCCTGGTGAGGACTGAAAATAATAGATTACATGTCAGACGTGTAAAATGGGGGCATTTTGCTGGTCCACCCAAGAAATGTCTCATTTTCATTACAAAAAAACAAAATAAAAAGTGCAGAAGCATTCAGTTTTGGTTGCTAAGTTTAAGTTTAGCTTTATTTTTACTCAGATTTACACAAGTGAATGGAATGTCCTCATTAATCTAGTATTACCAAAGTGTGTTTGTGTGTATATACCAGGTTTATGCCATGTTGTGGGGACCTTTCTTCATTGCAGGACTACAAAACTGACATAATTAATGACATTTAAGGATGAAGACATGATTTAAGGTTAATGTTAAGGTTCTAAGGTTTGAGAAAGTTTATGTAATATCACAGAAACAATAGTGTGTGTCGTTTCTAACACATTTTAACCAAACCTCAGGGCTCCTGTAGGGGGCAGTGTTGCCATTGGTAAATTTACATGTTTAGTACAGTACATTGACTATATTCATATAACAGCTGCAAGTGCTTTATGCATAAACAAACACATACAGATAATATACAGAAATATATTCATTATTATTATTATTATTAAAAACAGTCCTAACACAACATGAAGACAAATAATAATAGTATTTGTTTGTTTGTGTTCACTGGCTGGTTCAGTGTGTTCATTCACTTAAGACTCTCAAAGTCTCTGATCTCACAGACATCACAGTGTGTGTGTGTATGTGTGTGTATAATCCAGTCAAGAGATCAGCAGCTCTCCAGTTGACACCATGCTGTAGCAGTTTTAGATCTAAAGAGTTTGTATACAATAGTTTATAAATTTTAAAACTGTGTTATGATAAATAAACTTTAGGTTACTGTAGTTTCTCGCACTGTCCACACAACACACTGACCTTTGTCTCGCTGTAATTCAAAATCCATGAATGATTAATGGGTGGTATTGCATATTGACAAACCAGGTGTTCTACCTTAAAATTTCAAACTAGACTTTCAACACTTATGGAGCCTTTACGTGAGACTGTAAGTGGAAATCAAATTTCTTCACATGAGGTACCAGGAGTACAGGACAGGAAACAGGGGAAACAAAGTAAATCAACATTACAGTGGACTGTACACTTGGGTTACAGGAGATACACAGGAGTAAAAGAGATACGGAGGATTCCGGAGACATCAGGGGATGCAGAGGATTCCAAAGACACACTGGTGGGTACAGGAGATACCAGGAACTTTGGTAAATATAGGGGTTATGATAGGCACTAGGGTGTGCAAGGAATATCAGAGCTGGGGTACACAGGATACCAGAGACACTGCAGGGTGCAGGTGATATCAGAGATACTGGGGTACAGAGGAGACCATAAACTAGTTGTAGGAGGTACAGACCAGAAGTTATGGGGTGGAGAGGTTGGGAGGTCCACATGGAATATGGAAAATATGGGGTACAGTACACACAAGCTTAAGGCAAACAGTCTAAATTGGAGTAGTGGGTACAGTCGGTACAGGATGGCACCTGATACAATGGGGTATGTATGTACACGGTGGATACACTTGACTGATCAGTATTGATACCAGAGTTGAGTTGAGGATTCTGTCCTATCCTGTCCTGCAGGAGCGACTGGGTGTGATGTTCACTCAAATCCTTTGTAACCTTTCAGTATTATTAGTCACAGCGTAAGTCCCTGTAATTTTAGACCCTTTCCTTCTGGAGGTCCACCTAATTGGATTTGGAGGTTTCCACAGCACTGAACATAGATGCAAGTCGCTGAATGGTGGAACAGAGAATTGAGGGAGGGGTTTGGATGTGCTGTGGAGTTTGCATCCAGGTTTCAGTAGATGTTTATTAAAGGAAAGACTTTCATCCTGCGGACACCATCAGGCTCTCCATCCATCCATCTGTGAAAAATAATGGGGTCGACAGAAAAAAGCATCAAAGTCCTGTTGCTGGGTAAGAAGCTACAAATATTTATTTATCAAAATAAGAGAAGGTTTATAACACTGTTCTAAAGGTTCTTGAGCATCTCTAGTTCTGTTCTAAACGTTACTTGGGAAAATAAAAAGTACTGTTTTATATGAAAGATAATAAAAAAAATCACTTTTAAAACCGAGTCCAGATTTGGTCAGTAGTTTGTTTCCAGTATAAACAAGATGTAATTGTGTTAATCTCATATGTATAATTAATTAATTAATAGTTTTCTAATGTAATCACCGTCTGGTCCAGACAACAAACAAGGACTTTGGAGCACAAGACTATTTAATACAGGTTAAGAGTTCAATATGTTTATCTGAAGACAGCACTGATTATTTATCTTTATTAATGAACAGAATAGACTGCAGGGAGTTAAAATCAGTTTTAAAGTGGTTTGTTTAGGTTTTAGTTCTGCAGACTTGGTATGATAGTGATTACTACACCATTTAATATGCTCCCTAATAAACTCTATAAAGATTTGTCTGCTGAAGACTCTTAACTCTCCGAGTCCTCCTGGAATTATAAATCTTTAAGATTTTTAGGAGTTTAAATTAGATTAACAGTATGTGCGTAATGGCAGTAAAGCTCCCTTAGACAGAATAAAATCTCCAGGATTGCTGTCAGATTGAGTTACTCCACAACAGACTCAGGTAACTAGCTGTTGGAGGATGACTGAGCTGCCTTAACGTCTTAACATCTTCTCCTTAAAAGTACACTTAAAACATACAGTGATGACACTTTATGGTAAAATCAGAACATAAACTAAACAAAAGCTGTGCAATAACATGTTAATTTTGTTCACTTTTTAAACACTACTCTCATCTGTGTGGTTGTGCAACAGCACTAATGGTTTTCCAGCATTTGATTCAGTTTACTCCTTGTGGTTTGGCTATGAAGCTGCTGGTTTACATTCAGACAAGAAAATGTTGCATTTCTAGCGACCTCTAGTGGATGTTTTAAGCCTAACATATCTCTACCGATTGGTAGAGATGGCACAATCACATTGTGTTAAGTTGAAAGACTTCTTCAAGAAGATATAGTGACTTAAATGTGCTCCACCAAATGGTTGAGCAGAATGTTTAAAGGTTAAACAGTGTCCTAAAGAGTATAGTCAAGATCATGTCAGTGATGGCTTTTATTCTGCAGTTGTGAATGATGTCACAGTATTAATACCCTCAGAATTCTCCTTCAAGAGTGAAGACCAGTTTAAGAACATTTTATAATGAAAAGATGGTGATGTTGAAATCCAGATATTTCAATGAGAAGTCAATTAAAATGACACCAGGAGCTAAAATTCTCTATCGTAGTCATTTTAATCCTATTTACTGATTGTCACTGCAGGCCAGGCTCCTCATCATGTGAGTTAAGTGCTGCTTGATCTAAATATAAGAGATTGGCCTGACTTATTTGCAGTTCACCAGGCTATTTTGACTTGTTTGTTGTTTGTGCTCCCAGATTAAAGAGTGACCGTTACCTGAGCACCTTAATCTTCATCATGGCGTTCAGTTACTATCACTCAGTCACATCCAACAACACTCCACAATCATTTAATTTCACTTGAACTGAGAATAGACTTTTCAATTGACTTCATCAATATCAATATGTAAGCAATCCAGTACCTCTATAAGGTGATTTTTTGACTCTCAGTATAAAATCAATAGTGTATCAATCACATTGAGACACATAGACAAATCTTAATATATTATCAGTATTAATAGTGCATCTCCAAAAGTACCCTGATACAATAGATTATTGGGAAAATTTTTCATTTGCATTCAGAATTTAATTTAAGAAGGTAAACTCATATTTTACATTCAGTATATATGAATGAACATATTTCAATCAGTTTTTAAATGTTGATAGTATTTGAAGTAATTTGCTCAAACTCTAAATAGTATTATATTAATTTGATAAAATTCTATAAATAAATCATGCTCAATAAAACAAAAAAGGCTTGAAGTGTCACTTTACGTGTAATGAATATAAAATATATTTTTAAATTACATTTTTAATTTTTCACCATATTCTGTTTTTTATATGGTGCTGTACTAGTCTGATTTGTTGCTGCAGCAGTGAGTGTGTGTATGTGTGTGTGTGTGTGTGTGTGTGTGTGAGACCAGGGCCCAGTTACCTTCACACAGATCATTTTATCAATAGTCTAAAAAATTATATTCTGAAAAAAAATCTTCTGACCTGCTGTTCTCTGGTCAGGTGCTGGAGAAGCTGGAAAGAGCACCATCATGAAGCAGATGAAGTAAGTATCACACACTGTCATTTACAGCAGCACTAAGACCTAATCCTATTCTCAGGATCTGTTCTGGATTAGGACTGCTGTTCTAAGTGGGCTAAAGGTCAAAAGTCAAACCCAGCAAAGAAAAAAAAAATCCTGCTGGACTAAAAACGCTCGGCCGGTCATACTGACCATACTGATGGGTTTTTCACACAAACATCAACATATAAGACTGCAAATATGTCAACATTACAGCTACTGAGTGCTGGTTGGTAACAGTACAGCTACTGAGTGCTGGTTGGTTAACATTACAGCTACTGAGAGCTGGTTGGTTAACATTACCTATACTGAGTGTTGACTGGTTAACATTACAGCTACTGAGTGCTGATTGGTTAACATTACCTATACTGAGTGTGGACTGGTTAACATTACAGCTACTGAGTGCTGATTGGTTAACATTACAGCTACTGAGTGTTGATTGGTTAACATTACCTATACTGAGTGCTGACTGGTTAACATTACAGCTACTGAGTGTTGATTGGTTAACATTACCTATACTGAGTGCTGACTGGTTAACATTATTTGTACTGAGTGTTGACTGGTTAACATTACCTCTACTGAGTGCTGACTGGTTAACATTACCTCTACTGAGTGCTGACTGGTTAACATTACCTATACTAAGTGCTGATTGGTTAACATTACCTATACTAAGTGCTGATTGGTTGACATTACCTATATTGAGTGCTGACTGGTTAACATTACCTATACTGAGTGCTGATTGGTTGACATTACCTGTTAAATATTGGGATTGATAATTAAGGCGTAGCCTATGCTGGGACTCCTCATCCACTGTGGAACTCCGATAAGAGAGCAGACACGGAGACAAGGATTCAGTTTTAACTCTTTATCTTAGCCAGTCGGGCATGGAGTAGACAGTTAGTGAACATGGTATTCTGGAAGGATAAACAAAACACTGTGTTTATCTTCCTTACAAATGAACTTAATCTGGTATACACACTGCTGAATTCACACTATACTGTAAACGGAGCGGTTACATGTTACACATTGCTAAACTCAATGCTAATGTATATGCTCATCTACATAACTTTTAGCATCAGCTTAATTCTATTGGTCTCTAACTAAACACATAGCGTTTGCAACAACAACAATATTATAACAATATTTCTCACAAATAAGATAGTCACAAACCTCTTCATGAACACATGACTTTAACTGAGCTCCACGGGCTATAAATGAACAAACAGGCAGCTAGCTATATGCTACCACAACACCATGTGCAAAATAAACGTTAAAGCTGCATCATAAGGGCGCAAGGTCGCCACCTACTGGGCTTAAGTAAAATGTCAATGAGGGAATTCTCTACATTACCTATACTGAGTGCTGACTGGTTAACATTACCTATACTGAGTGCTGATTGGTTGACATTACCTATACTGAGTGCTGACTGATTAACATTATCTGTACTGAGTGCTGACTGATTAACATTACCTATACTGAGTGCTGACTGGTTAACATTACCTATACTAAGTGCTGATTGGTTAACATTACCTATGAGTGACTGTTCTCCTCTGCAAAATTGTGTGGTAAAACACAGTGTGAATAAACTGTGTGTGTTAATAGGATCCTGCACCGTGGTGGTTACTCTAAAGAGGAACAGCTGGAGTTTAAAGCTGTGATTTATGACAACATCCTGCAGTCTGCTTACATCATCACCAGTGGCATGGAGAAACTACACATCAAATATGATACACCTACAGCAACGGTCAGTGCACACGCTATGCACACACAATTCCCAAACCTTTCGGATGACTGTAAAACTTTACATTTTTTATTATGAAAAGCACCTGTGTCCCTCTAGTAATATAGCTGTTCTCATTATCTTGAAGTTTGGAGGCATTTACTGGAACTTGAGCAGATAAGATGCTCCAAAACACTTCAGAGATAATTGTACTATGGCCTTCAGCAGTTACATCATCAGTGAAGATAAGTGTACCAGTGCCTGTGGCAGCCATACACGCTCAAACTATGACACCACCACCACCATGTTTGACAGATGAGGCTGTATACATTGGATTGTGAACAGTTCCTTTCTGTCTCCACACTTTGCTTCCGCCATCATTCTGAAACAAATGAATCTTAGTCACATCTGTCCACAACACCTTTTTCCAGAATACTGATGGAATGAAACAAACATTATGGTGCCAAACATTATTTTGCCCATTATGGTGAAATATCGAGGTGAAGTATACTGAAGCATATAAATATGTTCTGTGTGTCTGTGTGTGTAGGAGGATGGGAAGAAGCTGCACGACATGGTGAACACTGTGGAGAAGGGTAATATGCCCTCAGAGCTGGTGGAGATCCTGAAAAGTTTATGGAGAGACCATGGATTTCAGGCGGCCATTGAAAGATCGGCAGAATACCAGCTGACCGACTCCGCACCATAGTGAGTGTGTGTCTGTGAAAGTGCACAAATATTGATGAATGTGCTTGCTCAGAAGAATCTGACCTCTGTATTTAACCCATCCATGCAGTGACAAAAACACACACACACACTAGTGAACATACTAGGGGGCAGGGGCGTCATAGTGGGGGGAAATGTGGCACTGAGTTACCAGGGCCCCAAGTGCGGAGAGGGCCCTTGAGGAGTCTGGAATTTTATTTTCCTTTAAATTAATATATATATATATATATATATATATATATATATATTTAAATTTAATAATAGGGGGCGGGGCCCTGGGCATTGCTTGTGCATAGGGCCCAGAATTTGGTGCTGCAGTGAGAACATGTGCCCAAAGCAGTGGGCAGCCTCTGTGGGACCACAGCTACCCCCAATTGGTGCATGTGTGGCAAATCAAGAGTGTCTCTGGAAGAAACATTCTAGAAGACAAACATTTTTATGGTTACTGCTGATAAGAGATACACAATGTAAATGCCCGTGTGTGTGTGTGTGTGTGTGTGTATCCAGTTACCTTAGTGATCTGGACCGGATCTGTGCAGTTGATTACATCCCAAATGATCTGGACGTTCTTTATGCTCACATCAGATCTGCTGAAGTGGTAGAAGAACAATTCATATTTAAAGATCTCAACTTCAGGTAGCACTACCTCTCCCTCCCTCTCTGTCTCTCTCTCTCTCTCTCACACACACACACACACACATTTCAATAGCACTGGACATGTATGGACACTAGGGTTGCCAATTTACTGAATAACTTCCGTTAGCTTCAAGCTAACGTTTGTTTTTAGCGGACTTGGTTTGAATGCAGTCACATGTCAGAGATGTTGCACCAAGACATCTGAGTTTGACAAACACTAAAAAGATGGTTCTTCAAGGGTTCTTTGGTAAAGAAAGTTGTTCTGTATAGAATTCATAGAATTGATGAGGAATGTGTTGTAGATGGATCTATACAGAACCGTTCTGAAAATGGTTCTCTATGGCACCAAAAGGGGTTCCTCTATTATTACAAGCTTGACATTGCAACAATAGCAGAACCCTTTTTGGGTTGTATTTAGAACCATTTTCAGAAAGGTTCTGTATAGGTCCATCTACAACACATTCCTCATCATTCTGAAGAAGCCTTTCAGCATGAAAAGGACCATTTGGTTTTTTGAGTGTTCATGGTTCTACAGAACAATTTTCATTACTAAAGAACCCTTGAAGAACCATCTCTTTTAAGAGTGTAGCTATCTTCACATTACTTCCTTTTATTTTAATATTTCACACAAAGACACAAACCTAAATAAAACAAAACAACTTTAGCCAAACTAAGGTTCTGAATTTTTGGGGTAAAAGTCAGTCACAGTGCATAGCCTATGTGTTTCAATACAGTTCATCAGTCAGCTTGTAAGCAAAACTGATTTGTTACAGAAGCTCATATAAAACTTCAGCACACACAACGAAATGTTTAAACTGTTCCCTGAATCCCCCGAACAAAGATTTTAATATCTGTGTTTAAGCTGACTGTTACAAAACAACCATAATGTGAATAAAACACCATTAGCTTGATGCTAACAGTAACCCCAGGCACATTAGCAGGAATTAGCATTACGCTAACTTGTTTTTAGATGAAGGTGGGTTCTAAAGTGAATTTAATGTTTCTACATTACACATTATGAAATAATAATCACTCGGCTTTAGATAGATAGATAGATATATACTTTATTAATCCCTTGCGGGAAATTCAGGGATTTAATTTAAATTTAACCCAGTCAGACGTGAGCTTTGAATAAATCAGTATAAAAGTGACATTAATCACAGACTAGTGTTTGCTCAAATGAGAACAGAAGAGAGTTGAATAACTGTAGAGTTCATTAACACTCAATGTAAATATCAGGAAAGGTAAAGTGAGGTCTCTCTCCATCTCCCACTGTATCTCTCTCTATATATCTCTGTCTCTCACTTTGTATTTCTCTTTTCATTTCTGTCTCTCACTCTGTGTATCTGTTTCTCACTGTCCGTGTTCTCTCTCTCTCTCTCTCTCTCTCTCTCTCTCTCTCTCTCTCACACACGCACTGTCTGTCTATCTCTCTCTGTACGTCTTTCTGTGTATCTCTTTTTTCAATCTGTTTCTCTGTCTGTGTGTCTCTCACTCTGTATCTCTGTCTGTTGCTCTGTACCCTCTCTGGTCTTGTCAGGATGTTTGATGCAGGTGGTCAAAGGCCAGAGAGGAAGAAGTGGATCACCTGCTTAGAGGATGTTTCCTGCATCATCTTCTGCAGTGCCCTCAATGCCTACGACATGGCACTGGTGGAGGATGAGGAGGTGGTGAGTTACCATAGCAACATACACACACACACACACACACACACACACACACACACAAACACACACAGAGAAAGTGACAGAGAGAGAGAGAGAGAGAGAGAGAGAAAGAGAGAGAGAGAGAGAGAGCAGAACTTGTTTATTAGGGCAGTAATTTTCGTACTTTTATTCATAATTAAATGAAGATTTTCTGTTGTAGTAATATCATTAATCCCATGTGACTATAATAATAATAATAATAGAAATAAATATATAAATAAGTGCAATAACAAATAAGATTAATTGTTTTTGGCTGCAGGATTTTGTACGTCTGAAAGGTGTCTTTAGATTTGTGCTCAGAGAACATAAAAACTCTCCTCTTTTGATTTAATATTATTTATTAACTGTAAATTGCTGTTTGCGCTTTGACAGTAAGTTATCTAGAGTGACCAACTGAAAGAATAAAAGATTAATATAAATGTCTTTTCTGGACAATAACTGGATAAAAAGGCAGATTTTGCGTCTAAACTGCTGCTGTTCTGGGTTCCTGTCTCTTCTGTGCAGAACCGGATGCATGAGAGCCTGCACCTGTTCAACAGTATCTGCAACCACAAGTTCTTCACCACCACCTCCATCGTCCTGTTCTTAAATAAGAAAGATCTGTTTCAGGACAAGATCACTAAAGTACCACTCAACTCCTGTTTCCCCAGCTACACTGGTAAGTCCTAACACTCCTGACTGTTTCCATTAAGTCAGGGGAACTGGCATTCTGGCTATGACTGGGAACCGTGGGCACCAGTTACGTGTTTTTATATCAGTCCATCATAAAAACACAAAATACAATTACTAACTACTAGACTCCATTAGAAAACCTACAGAAATATTTAATGGTTTGTATGACTATATGAGAGTGGCAGTCATTGGTAGCTAACATTATGCTAATGATCAGAGTTGAGTTAAATGCAAATGTTCAGAGTTAAACATTATTTTAATGTTTAAAATTTAACATTAAGGCAATGTGCAGAATTAAACGTTATGATAACGTTCGATTTAACATTATGTTAATGTTCAGAATTAAATGTTATTGTAATGTTCAGGGTTAAATGTGAAGTTAATGTTCAATTTATCATTATGTTAATGTTCAGAATTAAATGTTAAGTTGATGTTGAATTTAACATTTTCATGGTCAGAGTTAAATGGTATTTTAATATTCAGAGTTAAACATTAATGTTGAATTTAACATTAGGTTAATGGCAGAGTTAAACGTTTTGTTATGTTCAGAGTTAAATGTTATTGTAATGTTCAGAGTTAAACATTAAGTTAATGTTGAATTTAACATTAGCTTAATGGCAGAGTTAAACGTTTTGTTATGTTCAGAGTTAAATATTAATGTAATGTTCAGAGTTAAACATTAGGTTAATGTTGAATTTAACATTAGGTTTCAGAGTTAACCTCATATCTGTTGTATTTGATCTCAGGTGCAAACACGTATGATGAGGCCACCAAATACATCCAGCAGCAGTTTGAGGATCTGAACACTAATAAAGGAGGAAAGCCTATCTACACCCATCTGACCTGTGCAGTGGACACCAAGGACATCGAGAGTAACTTCAACACCGTCACTGACATCGTCATCAAGAACCTGAAGGAGTGCGGTCAGCTATGATCACAAAAACGACCTTCTGTCCATCCTAGTGCGGAATCTGACCAGAACACCTCACATACAGATCAGATCGTCCCTCGCTTCACTGTCTCCACCTCAGAACCTTCACCTCCATTCAGCTCATCCTCACAGCTGTGGTCAGAAATAAAGAGTGATGTTTTGAGAAGACATGAGGAGGCATCTGGTCATGTTTGGATTAAAGTTGAGCAAAGGGCAGATTACTGAGGTATTGAGCTTTAGAACAAATCAGTATTAGATTTACTTTTAGAATCTTTCAAAAATTACATGAATATAAAACAAGAGGATTTACAGACTCCCGATGTCACATTTACAGGAACATAAAACCTAATTGTGAACAAAATCATGATTACTGTAGTTTTAAATAAAGTTATATAACTACATTTAACTGTTCCTCATAATGTTAAATGTCATTTAGCATCTCTCATCCTTTATGAATATATTCACAGAAAGCAATTTATTTGAGAAATTTGTAGATATTTTAAAATAAATATAATTTAATCCCAAATTAATTTAGTAAATTGTGATTTGTTCCAATAAATGTAGTAATGATCTGAAAGAGTAAAATAAAGAATGTGGAAATATATCTTTGATTTGGTTATTTCAGTCACAGCAAACAGTAAACACACACACACACACACACACACAGTAGATTTATTCTACAGTAGATACTGAATGAGAGCAGACAGAGCGCCCCCTGCTGTTTCTACTTAAAAGCTGGTTTTATTCTTTTGTGAATTTTATGCTGTAATATGGCCAGACTATATAGTAAACAAACAGTGAAGATTTCCGAGGTCCACTTCTGTGCAATACTGATTTAATTAATTAATTTTATTTTTTTATTTTATTTTATTTTATTTATTTATTTATTTTTTTGGGGGGGGTCATTATTAATATTAATATTAATATAATAAAACAAATTTTTGCTGCTTGTTCTGGGTGTGGTTGGGTTATTTGAGTCCCGCCCCCTCAGTTGTTAAGCAGTGCTAACGTTAACTTGGCTAGCAGGATATAAACCACACTAAACAGTTTATATTCTTTTTATCACTCTTACACCAGACTACTCAGATTTGCTCTCCAAACAGTGGAACAGTTTCCATGAATTAAACCTTTACTGAGGTGTTATTGTGTTAGCTAAGCTAATGCTATCAACATAATCAGCTCCAGTCTATCCAGGTTAGGAGATGCTACTGTTAGCAGAATCATCAGAGAAGAAACAAAGAGGTATATATTTAGCCTCATTCACGTACCACTGACAGGTCAGATAAAGACTCAAAACTGAACTAATTTAAATACTGCAGTGACAGAGAGGCAAAATGTATGTGTTTTGAACTGTTTGCTTGCAAACAATAAGCTAACATTAGCATCCAGCTCCACTCTTTTAGCATTTATAGTTGTTATACTGATGGTTTGCCTACAAACCCTAATAATGCACAACCTCTGTTCACTCTGGTTACCCACAACCCTTAACAACACTCTACTCACTCTGGTTACCCACAACCCCTAACAATACCCTGGTTACCCACAACCCCTAACGACACTCTGCTCACTCTGGTTACTGACAACCCCTAACAACACTCGGGTCACCCACAACCCTTAAGAGGTCTCACCTCTGCTCACAATTTCTAATTTGTTGAGAGGGCAGGAGGCCCACAGGTTTACAATTTGTGAGAGAGAGAGAGAGAGAGAGAGAGAGAGAGAGAGAGAGAGAGAGAGAGAGAGAGAGAAATAACCAGATGTAACAGGATTACACTGTTTACTTAAATAATTTACTACCCATATTACACCTGATATAGAGACAGAAAAACATGCACAGAGAGAGAGAGAGAGACAGAGAGAGAGAGATGTTTAGAGACACACACAGAGTGATGAGGATGTTTAGGTTTTCCAGAAATAAACTCCTCCTCCACCTGTGAAATGTCGCTGCTGATGGTTTCCATGGTAACTAAGATCCCAGAGCCACCAGTGTGTGACTGAAAAGGGATGCAGTCACACACACACACACACACACAGAGAGAAAGAGGACAATGTAGGAAAAAGAACACTTTTAATTCACACACACACTGTTGTTCAGAGACTGAACATCTCCAGAGGCAGTTTGGAGTCAGTCCCTCTTCATCCCATTACATGAAAAAATGATTTTGAAACACTAGAGGGCGCTCGTGAGTGAGTCCTCCTTGAATGGCGGTGAATGGGTTAAAACAATAAAAAATAAATTCTATTTTTTTTTTTACACAGGACTTTTAATTCTTTACCAATTATATGAATGTATAACAGAAACCCATCAAAAAACTAACCAGTACAGCTTCATTTTTGTAAAGCCGTCCAGTTCTGTGCAGTAACATGCTAAGACCCAAGATGATGTTTTAAAGACAGAAAACTGTTTATACTGTTATGTTGTGAGATAAACATGACTCTCTATTCAGATAATCAACAATTTACAAATGAGCAGACCCCATTACTACCCCATTGCAGACTATATGAACTGAACATATTTCATGTTTTGTCTGGTCAACTTCATTTTATTTATTAATATACATCCATTTCTGCATTTCAGGTTGGAACGGGGACAATTTAGGCCTACTAATGATGCTAAAAAAGCTGTAATTTGAAACAGGTGATGTCAACATGTGATTGTAACGATGATTTGGTATAAAAGCAGCATCCACAAAATGCTGAGACTTGAAGGAGCCAAGATGAGCAGTGGATCTTCAGTTTTCAACAAATCAAATCCTTCTTCTGACCTATAAGGCCTTGCATGGATTAGCTCCATCCTATCTTTCTACTCTCTTACAGCCTCATGCTCCACCACGTTCACTTAGGTCCTCCGATTCTGCTCTTCTGGCTGTTCCGAGGCTCATGCTGTCCACTATGGGTGGCAGGTCTTTCAGTGTTGCTGCCCCTGCCCTCTGGAATGCTTTGCCTCTTTCTCTTACATTATCACTCTCTCTGTCTGAGTTTAAATCCAATGTAAAGCACTACAATACAGTTATACTCACAAATGCTGCTTGAAACTTTACTGTGAAAAAAGAAGCTTATGTTAACCATGTCCAGAAGTAGTGATGACTTCTCTGAACTCAGAGGTATCAGGGACGGTCCATCACACAGTGGAAATGTGTACCCTATTCCAGATTTTTTTTGGAAGAAATGGACACTGTCTGCTCCAGACCAAAAACGAAAAGGACCATCCAGACTTATCAGCAAATACACTGAAATTTTAGAGCAACATACGCTGCCGTCAGGATGAATTCTTTTCCAGGGACATTCATTCATCTTTCAACAAGACAGTGCAAAACCACATGCTGCACATATTACAAAGACATGACTATGGAAGAAGAGTGTGCGGGTACTGAACTAGTCTGCCTTCAGCCTTCATTTTTAACCAAAAAATGTGACAACAACCCCGTACTGTTGCACACCTTAAGATGTATTTACAGGAAGAATGGGACAGAAATAATACCTGAAACATTGGTATCATTGGTGCCAAAATGTCTTAAGTGTTGAGAGAACGAATGGCAAAGTGGAAAGTGTTGCAGGCCTGAAACGCAGGAGTGGATGTATATACACATATGAAATGACATTGACCAGAAAAAACATTAAATATGTTGGGTTCATACTGTCTGCAATGAATCACAAGTCAATATAGACGTAAGAAATTGCATTTTTTGCATTTTTGCACTGCATTTTCCATACTGTCTGATTTGAGATCGTACAAATAACGCTTTTGCAGGACAGTGTTTTTAGTGTTGTTTTTGCACTAAAGCTCCACAGGAGCCCATTCATTTCGGACTCACTCAGGACTGTGCTCTAGTTTCTGACCAACTCCGGAAGACATTGCCGAGTGTCCCGATTTCCACAAAGTAAAGTTTCTCTGTTGTCCCTACAAACGAAAGACTTAAAAGTCAACACAAACTGACCTTAACAAAATGCAGGTCTGCAATGTAAAATCTGTGATCAATTGTATAATTGTGAGGTCTATTAAACTGCATTTTGATTATGGCACCCTCTACTGGTCCCTCGGAACACAGCCGCATTAAAAAAACCTGAAAACACTAAAGTAAATAAATATGGACTTAAATACAACTGGCATGTACAGAACGTTACTCATACTGTTAGTTTAAAATAAGATATTTTCTCAGATGAGAAGCATTTAAAATACATTCAATACAGAGAATAAAATTCATACAAAAATTACAGCAAATCTAGATAAAATGATCCCTGAACCTGAAACAATCCACCAAGGTCCTAAACTCCACCCCTTTACACACAGACACTGACCAAAACCCCATCCTCACTAGCTCTAACTGGACAGCGCTCAGTTTGTAAAAATAAAACTGTGATGATTACCAACTAAATATTTTTATAAAGCAATTACATTTTTTGTCAGAAAAAGAAACTAATTAAGATCAATAAATAAACTGCAGGTTCACAATACATCAACCAGTTAAAGCGATAGTCTGACCAAAATATCAGATCAGATATTCCCCCTTTTACTCCAAATGGATCAGACCACCTATATTTTGTGTCTGAAGTTTGCTTATGGAGCTGTAATGAACATTATGAATAAGGTGGTGGGGGCTGGGGGAAATGGACTGAAGTGGACTGATGGAGTGAAGTCTAGTCCTAGCTGTCTGGAATGATAAGGTTGTTCTTAATCTGATGCTGCTCCAGGAATTCAGACGTCTCTTCTGCAATCTGTCCCGGGATGCGGAAGTCAATAGGGATTGGCATTGAGCGGGGCAGTGGGGGAGAGGGTCTGAGAGGGGAGGATTTGGGACTGGAGGCATTACGTGAGTCCAGATTATCCACATTGCAGCCAGTGCCTTGCAGGAACTGCATGAAATTCTCCTGTATGGATCCGTCACGACTGGGCAGGCGCTCCTGCTCATCCCCGGCTAGACGAAACAGGAAGGGGAGGTGCTTACTGAGCTCCTGACGGATCTGCCGATTCAGGCACCCATAGAAGAAGGGGTTGGAGGTGAAGCACAGGTAACCAATCCAGGTGACCACATCCTCTAGAGGTGCCAGAGAGGTGGGTTGCAAGGAAGCCAGGGCTGAATACAAGTGGAAGGAGAAGTATGGTAGCCAGCAGAAAAGGAACTGCCCACCCAGAGCTGCCAAGATGGCTGCTGCTTTGCCCCCTCCAAATGGACGCTGAGGGGTCCCACGAGCCCCGGTGCCTGGCCCTGTTGTAGACCCAGATCTGGACCCAGAGCCGGAGCTTGTGACCATGGTGGAGCGACTGCTGAGTGATTCAGAGCGTCTGCGCCTCAGAGTTTCAGTCCAAGTAGGCATTGGACCATGCATGGCTGCGACCCGTGCCACCTTAAACATGCTGCAGTACACCACCAGAATGAGCAACAGCGGGCACAGAAAATACACCAATGCAAAAAGAACCATGAATGCCACACGATTGGCTCCACCCCCACTCCAATGCAAAGAGCACCGTCTGTGTGTGTGAGTGTGAGTGGTTGGCGCTGGGACATTAGCCTCGCCCACACTGACGCCACTCCCTCCGACCTCCAGCACTTGACCTCGGCTACCCTGCAACACCCAGGCCAGCAGAGGCAGCACAGACATCACCAGTGCTTTCATCCAGATGCCACCCAGAACCCCGCCCACCAGGCTTAGAGTCATACGGACCTCATAACGCATCGGGTGAAGGACGTAGTAATAACGCTCTACATTGATGGCACAGATGGATAAAATGGCAGCACTGACCAGGCACACACTTAGGAACAGGTAACTCCGACAGAAAGCCTCAGAACCCATGAAGTTCCGGCCAGATCCAGACATTATACCCATCATTCCCAGGGGCATAAGCACCAGCGCTGCCAGCAGGTCCACCAGACACAGATGGAACACAAACACAAACTTACGCAGCTGTGGCGCTCTGGCTATAACCAGCATAACGGCTGCATTTCCCACAACAGCCAGAGCATCCATCAGCAGCATAAGCAGCAGAGCGACAGACTGGGACATGGTGCCCCCTTCTGGAGCTTCTGAGAGAGAAGCATTGGCCAGCCAGGGCATCTGTGAAGAGTTCCTCTGTGAATCCATAGAGGAGCAGAAGCAGCCAGGACGGTAGTGCTGATGTCAGTCATGGGCTCATCTCCCATCCTTCAGAGACAGAGAGAGGAGAAAATAACCTTTGACCCCTGTGTACTCAGCTTTGACTTCAGGTTCTGCACCAAAACTTGTCACACCACTCCAGAATAGAGTTTCAGTGGGGTCACCATCTTCAACACCACCATCATCCTGAAAAAGCCACCATTCCTGAAGAGAGAAAACAATGAGGTAATGCTCATAAGAAGCAACATCCTGCCTTCTGTCAACAGAACCAACCTTCTATGTTACTTTTCAGGTAAAATTATTACAAATCTTTCATAAAAATAAAACAGATTTAAATCATAAACAACAGCTCGGTTCAGACAGAATTCTGTCCGTTACAGTCGGGTTTGGACAGAATTCTATTGGTTACAGTCAGGTTTGGACAGAATTCTGTCCGTTACAGTCGGGTTTGGAGAGAATTATATTGGTTACAGTTGGGTTCTACCTGAGTTCTGTTGGTTACAGTCGGGTTAGGAGAGAATTCTATTGGTTACAGTCAGGTTCTGCATGAATTCTGTTGGTTACAGTTAGGTTCTGGGAAAATTCTGTTGGTTAAAGTCAGGTTCGGACAGAATTCTGTTGGTTGCAGTTGGGTTTGGACAGAATTCTGTTGGTTGCAGTCAGGTTCAGCCTGAATTCTATTGGTTACAGTTGGGTTTGGACAGAATTCTGCTGAATACAGTCAGGTTCATTCTGAATTATGTTGGTTACGGTCGGGTTTGGACAAAATTCTGTTGGGTACAGTCTGGTTCTGAGAGAATTATGTTGGTTACAGTTAGGTTCTGAGAAAATTCTGTTGGTTAAAGTCAGGTTCGGACAGAATTCTGTTGGTTACGATCGGGTTTGGACAGAATTCTGCTGATTACAGTCAGGTTCAGTCTGAATTCTGTTGGTTACAGTCGGGTTCGGACAGAATTGTTGGTTACAGTTGGGTTAAGATGGAATTTGTCTACACACAGCACACACACCCTCTCCTCCTCTCTCTGCCCCTCCCCCCTCTGTTTCAGCACTGATTCTAATACTGAGAATGTGTGTTTATACAGCATTTTATACACACAATTATTAGGTGCTAACAGTAATCTCTCTCTCTCTCACACACACACACACTCTCTCTCTCTCACACACAAACACACACATACCTGCTGTTGATGATCTTTTTTAAGCAGCGGTCTTAGGACACCATCATCATCTTCATCATCTTCATCAGAGACTGTCAACATTGAAGCAGCATCTGAGCTTTTTCTGTTTCTCTGATTTTATTAATAAGCGTATTTATATTTGATGTGTGTGTGTATGTGTGTGGTCAGAGGAAAGAAATCTGTTTCTGATGAACATTCTGTCCTCATACACAGACACACACTCAAGTAGGGACTGCAGCGATGTAGAGAGAGAGCGCGAGAGAGAGAGACAGAGTGGGGGGTGGTTCTCGACTCAGTCTGTGTTTCTCCTCTGGGTCCTAGTGCCTAATAGTGTGTATGTATGTGTATGTGTGTGTGTGTGCTCACTGTCCAGTCTTTTTAGCACTGCCCCAAGTAGGTATTTGTCCTCACACTCACCTGGACTGAACCAAACTATGAAAATTTAATATAAATCATGTGGTCAACTCTGGTCCTGGATGGTAATTTACCTACTAGCTGAACCTACACCTATCATTCAACCCCTAAACCTAACATCAGTAACCTAATCCTAAACCAAACCTCAGTAAACTAATCCTAAACCAAACCTCAGTAAACGAATCCTAAACCAAACTTCAGTAAACTAATCCCAAACCAAACTTCAGTAAACTAATCCCAAACCAAATGTCAGTAATCTAATCCTAAACCAAACATCAGTAAACTAATCATACACCAAACTTTAGTAACCTAAATGTAAACCAAACGTCAGTAATCTAATCCTAAACTAAACTTCTGTAAACTAATCCTAAACCAAACATCAGTAACCTAATCCTAAACCAAATGTCACGAACCTAATTTTAATCCAAACGTCAGTAATCTAATCCTAAACCAACCTTCAGTAAACTAATCCTAAACCAAACTTCAGTAAACTAATCCTAAACCAACCTTCAGTAAACTAATCCTAAACCAACCTTCAGTAAACTAATCCTAAACCAAACTTCAGTAAACTAATCCTAAACCAAATATCAGTAACCTAATTTTAAAAACAAACGTCAGTAAAATAATCCTAAACCAAATATCAGTAGCCTAACCTTCATGCTAATCCTAATCTTAACCTCAGTAATATTAATCCAGACATTCTGTTGTGTTAGTTGATAATCTGATGTGTACTGTACTGTAGAGCAGAATAATCTCACTTTCACTGATTTTACACAATTTATTATTAGTGTGTGGACATCAAGAGACAAGCACGGGAACACACACACACACACACACACACACACACACACACACAGCTGACTCTCGCTCTTCAAAAGCACTGATCACTGCCACTGCCAATACAATGGTTTCCACAGCAACCACCAAAATAGAATCCACATTCCCTCAGAAATGGCGTGCTCACACACACACACTCACACAGTATATATATATATATATATATATATATATATATATATAT
>BRDA01002984.1:94009-117098 GCA_036984385.1 Crenuchus spilurus | reverse complement strand
AGCTCTGAGGGTACCTCTGCTTTACAGTGTAAATTTTATAACTTTTGCTCAAATCTGAATTTTCCCAAAACATACTTTATTGAGGTGTCGGATATAAATGGATTAAATACTTTAAAAGACATATCCTAGTGAGAAAATATGCAATCACAAATTATGGAGGAATACTATAGACTGGCTCATTGTGTTGTGAAATTACTCTCCAGAACTTTTGTATTCAGTATTAAACTATTTACAGTCTAGGCATTAAGTTTCAGATTAACTTTATAATTCTTAACCTTTATGACTAGCTCAAAAGAGCAGATTTGCATAAATAGTTACTGTACAAAAAAAATAATTAAAGAAGAAGATTCTCAAATCTTCCTGTAAGGTAATGTAAAGTGATTATATTCCAAGCAATTTTGTAGCATTTTTAATTGTTCATTCATCAAAAGCTCTCACCACATACGGGGCAGCTGCTGAGCGAATGTAGAAAATCCAAATTAAAAAGTAATGAAGACACATGGTTTTCATATGACAGCAATGAAATGTATATAAAGTTTAGCTGAATCAAGATATGAGCACTGCAACAACAGCAAAACAAAAATAACAACAAAAACAAAAACAGCAACAAGAGAAATGGCCTTTCCTTTTCATCTCCATGCCAACATTCTGCAGATCCCAAAAGTATTAGCTGCAGGGCCAGTCGAGGCTCTTTGGTCTCCAGAATCCAGCTATAATTAGATTAACATGATCGACATGAAAGTAGTGCTCATACTCACTGCACGCTGTGAGTTATGCTTTCATTATGAATTTAATTATAGTATAAAGCTCGGCCATGTCCTCCAGTGGTTTAGTTCTACGATATTCAAGCCAGAGAGATATAATTACAATCTAAAGCTTTATGAATACCCAATCACTGAGAATTCTAATAATGTATGATTTCATTTTGGCAAAAGGCACATGTGACTTGGCAGTGGAGGTTAATTTTGGAGAGTGTTTCCCTGCCAGGACAGTGATTGTCATTATATTTTTTCATTAGAGGAAATGGAAATCAAATAATGCCAATTAACTTCTTCCTACATTTGAGTGGAAATTAAATAATGCCAATTAGGTTCTTCCTGGATTTGTGTTCCAGATTAGTCAAACAAGAGTCAAGCACTGCATCAAGGTTTCCATTTATGACACTTTGTACCTTTATGTTTTCACCTACACCTTTCATTTTCTTCCTCTTCTTCCTCTTCTTTTCTTTTTAGTCCTGTCCTGGCATTTAAGAGAGTAAAGTTGTAGGCCTGAAACACTTCCAAGAAAAACTTTAAATTCTTTATTGCAAAGAGGCTCAGTTTAATCCTTTGTTTAATTGTATACAGCTAACAATGTTTCACCTGGATGAGCGCTGTTGTTGCACAATGTGTTCACTAATGTACACAACTGGTGTGAAGATGATGATGGAGTTTAATGGATAGTTAGAGCAGAAATGAACAAATTTGTAAATAGCATGGCGTGAGTTTAAAAGGGATTGCTCCACAGAACATGGATCTATTTGCTTAGTCTGGTAAACATAATACCAGCCTGTGATCAGAGTCATTTTACACTTCAGAGTCTGTTTGTTTTGAGACCAGGTTAAAGACATAAACAGGTGGCAGTGGGCCAATGAAATATCTTCATATCATATGTTTCAACGCAGTAAAATTAATGTGTAATAGTGAGACTAACCAACAATTGCATGGTGATTACAGCAACTCCTCACCTCCTGTATAAAACCCTTTGCCAAAAACATGACCATGTATAGTTTGTAAATGAAGATATAGAAAGAAAACAGTGAGGGGGTGAACCAAAGAGACAGGCCAGAGAAAATGACAAAGTTCCCAAAAATATGCACAGTCAGTGTTTCAGCATCTCAACATAGAACATCCAGCATGATGTCTAAAGACAGGACCAACACAGGGTAACATTAATGATACCTTACAGTTGTTATGATTGCTAGTTGAGATGGAAGCCAGCAAAGGTTGTATGTTACTTATTACTTTATGTGATGGCTAGTTAAGAATAAATATTAATATGGTGGCTAGTGGTGATATCCATAAATTTGCCAAATCTTGTTCAAGAAAATAACAACAAAAATATTTGTGAAAGCCTGCAATACACACGTTAAAGTACTCCCACAGGTCCACAAAATGCCCACTTAAATGCAACTGTTGCCTCAGTCTTGCAAATACTATTTATTTATTTATGTATTTATTTATTTATTTATTTAATTTTTGTCCATTTTCTCCCCTTCCCAATGTGGTGGTAGCCAATTAACCCATTCCATCCTCTAGGGGGCTCTCCCCATCACTTTGCACTGTCCCTGACTCTAGGAGGGTGAAGACATGCACATGCCTCCTTGTTTGTGTGTGATGCAGCCACCACCTCTTTTTGAACTACAGTTTGATACACTGTCACTGGGGAGCTAATGTGCTCAGAGGGAAGCGCAGGATTCCCAGCTCCAAATGGACCAATGAGTAGACACCTGAGCCAGCGGACATTGCAATGTGTGAGTAATAGAGAGAGAGAGTGCAATCTACCCACCCAGAGAGAGCACAGCCAATTTTTGCTGTCCTGTTGATGACAAACAGCATGACCAGGATTCGAACCCACGATCCTCTGATCATAGTGTCAGCGTCTTAGCCTGCTGAGCCACTCGTGGCCTGCAGATACTATTATTGTATGCAAAGATAAAAGTAAACGGACATTCATTGGTTGTTCATTTGAAAAGACCTGTCTTATTTTCTCTTTGTATATTTACTATTACTCTTTAATAAAGCAGAGTATTTGATTACTTGATTAATTGATGAATTATAGCTGATCTATAGCTGCATCCCTAAAACGTCTACATGTTTTCTGTAAGGTGTGAACAGTGACAGAGTAGATCTTGTTCTGTTTGTCTCTAATAAACGAATGCAGGTAGTAACAGAAACCTTAAAATAGCAGCATTCTACATTAGGTACAGTACATACATTTTCTCTGGGGAGATAAGCTAAACTGTATAGAGATGGACAGATGAAAGACTATTGTGAAGCAGCAGTTTGCAGCTTTTTTTCTGATGGAGAGATAATGCATCTGTCAGACATGAGAGAGCTTTGATCAGCAGCAACAGAGTAAGTCTTATTCAAATCCTCTTCATTTCAGTATCTAACTGGCAAGCTTCCTCCATTAATTACGTGCTTGCTTCTTGTCAGTTGAAAGGGAATTATAAAGTAGAATAGTACATTATTGCACAGGGTCCTTATATATTTTTTGACCTACCTTATCTGCTCTTCTGTCAAAGAGAGTAAACTCTAACAACTGCCCTTTTTTCCTCATCTGCAGCTCTGTCTGTCTGCTTGCTTGAAGCAGAAATGAAAAGACTCTTAGACATGCCCTACAAACAAAATAGAAGGGCCAGGAAATAATTCACCCGGCTGTCCACTGTAAAGTAAGGTGGATTGCACCAGACTGGTTAATAAGAGCACATCAATAATCAGTATAATCTACATCTATGTACTGTATGTGTTCATTTGTGTCTACAGTCAAGTGGGAAATGCACTTGCAATGTTCTTATAGATCTCTTAGAGTATGTTAATTAAAAATTACCTCAAGTTTAACCAGCAAAAATAAAAAAAGACTAATAATTTAGTAGTTGTAGTGCTCTGGTTCCACCCTCTCTTTCTCTCTCTCTCTTTCTCTTGTCTTTACTTTTCATTACTCTCTTTTTCTTTCTCTCTGTCTTACATTCTGACATGCTCAGAAATTATTAATTGAAGTTCTTTGATCAAAGATGAGATGAATGAGAGAGACTGAAAGAGATTAGTGCTGCTTCTGCATATATAAACGAGTGGGTATGTACGCTTGACGAATGATAATTCACCCATGCAAATCATAGAACTTTTTCTCTTCACGCTCTCAGTTGTTTAAAGCACGCACAGTGTCAGCGTCAAACATCCATAAACAAAGTCATCTAATTTGAAGGAAATAAATTAATCATGAAAAGAGCCTTCGCCCCTAAACGAGGGTTGGATAAATATTGGCTCAGGATGGAGAAAACGTTGGCTGAATAATGGAGAGCTTTTGGGGAAGCTGACTTAGTTATAGGTGGATGAAATAATGGAAACAGTAGAAGAATGCTAACTCAGTGTCCCAGTTATATTAGCTGTATGTGTCAGCAACTTATAGTTTCAAAGAACTGTACATAGGCCAAAAACCACAGAATGTCAATATATCCCAACTCTGTGCCCCTTCATATGCACCTGAAATTAATAACACTCTGTACCTTTAGAAATTTTCCTAAAACGTTCTTTCTTCATGTACAAATTGGGATTTTCTTTCACAAAAGTAGCTACAAAGGAACACATTTGCAGGTTGAGCATGGATAGGTCCATTGTACTAGCACCATGGTGACCCGGTTTCAACAAAGTGTATATTGTGAGCTTCACAATGCTGGAATTTATGGCAGGACTTCTGTTCAAAAATCACTTCTATCCAAGAGTGACGCACAAAGCCACCTGGACCCCTGAGCAAAAGAGAGTAATAGAGTCTGTTGAGTCATATTTACTGCTTTTCCTTCCAGAAAAGTCACTGTTTGGAGACAGCCACCCTGTAAACCCTAGAAATGAATTCACTGGAAAGTAAGCATATTGTATATATGTAGCATCTTCTTTTGTAGTTCATGAAATTGGTAACTTTTGCTTCAGTAGAATACTCTTTAAAAACATCTGCCTACAATAGTTAGAGTTGAACTTTCTTTTTCTGCAGTCACATCTTTATAACAGATATAAAATACAACTAATGTAACCTCAAGCTGTCATGGTCATTGCTGAGTCACTGTAAGCTACTAAAGCCTAGTCTGAAATAGCACCAGAAGCCCTGCAGTCCTCCTCCAAATTCATAATTTTGTAATGTCAACAATGTGCAGATGTATAGAGCATAAGACCTTGAAGGCTTTAGGCTTAAAGGGCATTTTTTAAAGAGAGCTAATGAGTGTAACTACAGTTGCTCACTTTACATTACAAGCATAATGTCGTTATATAAATAATTGCATTATAAAATACTGCTGCAACTGCACCAGGTCTTTGTGAATAAGATTGGACAGCCATACCCTACAGCCCACAACTGAAGACTGCAGGACCTTGAGTGCACAGCTTGAAATAAGATTTAAAGGTATGGGTAGCACATGAATTTTTATTTCCCACATTCATCAGCTACTCTAATTAGGCCACAAATAGATCCTTATAACAGTAACTCAGTGGGCCATTTTCAAGGAATATTAAAGCCTTATAAAATATGAAGGTTTATTTTAATTTGTCCACACACTGTCCTCTGTTATGCACACCTAATGTGTAGGTCCACTGTGTAGATGTAAAGTCAGAGACAGTAACACATCCATTGCTGCACAGTTGGTGTTGTTCATCCTCTAGTCTTTAGTGGTTATAGGATACTGCCCACCAGATGCTGTTGGCAGGATAGCTACTCTCAGTCCAGAAGTGACCATTTATGTTTAACTCTAAAGTTTAACTCTAGCCACTCAGCTGTGTCTGATCCACTTATAGCAAGACAACACACACTAACACACCATCACCACATCAGTGTCACTGCAGTGCTGAAAATGATTTATGACCCAAATAATACCTGCTCTGTGGTGGCCTTGGGGGGTCATGATCATTTAAAAAAAAAATCGATTTTCTCTCTAATGTGTTTGGTAGCCAATCGACCCGCTCATTAGTTGACTCTCCCTATCACTTCTAATGTTCCTGACTCTATGAGATTGCAGACTACTCTGATGCAGCTTTGAGGAAAGCACAAGATCCCCAATTCAGAATGGATCAGCTGGCAGACACCTGAGCCAGCCGACATTACTTACAAGTAGTAGTGCTGGGGAAAGAGTGCCATCTTACCTGCATTCTTGGGCCCTGGCTGCCAATTGCAAGTAGCATGACATGGGATTCAGACACGTGATCCTCAGATCATACCATATCTGAGCCACTCAGGGTTGTGATCATTAACAGAGTGAAAAGGGCTAAGAAAATATGTAATAAACGAGATGGGCTACAGTCTGTAATTGTAGAACTACACAGTAACCAATTACACTCACCTAACACCAGCCAGTCTCTGGTGCGTGACCACTGGGAGGTCTCTTGTGATCCCTCTGCCTCTCAAATTGATCTCGATCATAGGGCCTGTCATCACGATATGTACATAACCCAATCTCAACAAAAATCTCAGATTTCTAATCACCTGATTATGTTGTCCCATTAACATTTTTTTAGCCCAGGTTACATTTGACAGGTTACATGGTAAATATGTGATTATGTGTGTGTGTGTGTGTGTGTGTGTGTGTGTGTGTGTGTGTGTGTGCGCATGTGCAGGCCAGAGTAGAGGGTGTTTGGCATTTCAGCTGAGGTAGATCAATAGACTTTCTCATTCCTCCTTTACCTTTGCCCTTTAAACTCTTTGCCTGAGACTTCAAACATCACCACAGAAACGCAGAGGAAGAGACAGGAGATAAAGAGAGGACAGATGAGAGGCTTTCAACATACTGACAGCAGACAACACACACTCTCACTGTTCACACCCGCACACCAGACTCACCCTCCACAGTCAGAAGCACAGACAAAACTTACTTAAATTGTTAGTTAGTTTGGAGAAAAATCTAATTTATGTAAATGTCCAAATGTATTTGATCAGCTCAGTTTGTATTTGGTATCTGAAGTTCACTTCTTTAGTTTTTCAGTGGTGCTACAGGGCTTTTATAACTATGAAGTGATGGAATTAGCTCTGTATAAGCTCCGTACTTAAATCACTAACTTGCCTCAAACCATGTCTAGCTGTTATGCAATCTTGATTAGACTTGCTTATGTGGTTTCTGACACAATAATATACCTTAGCAGTACAATGTCACCAAGCACATAAGAAAGTATACAAAAATATGAAGCTTTTATTTAAGTTTATAAAATATTTTAAGCCTGCATATTATACTGTAATATCTGTACCTGATATTAAGTGATACCTGTAGATAAGTCTCAGTCATGTTTCTAATCAGAAGTTTGTGTTTAGGCTTGTGATAGGCTCAACCAGATGTGGTTATTATTATTATTATTATTATTATTATTAATGTTACACTTATATAGCGGCTTTCTTAAACCCAAGGACGCTTTACAGTCGACACCCTCCATTTGCACACACTCAAACACACACACTGGTAAGAAGCAGCAGCCAGTTGTGCACAGTGTACTCTCAACCAAAAGCGACTGTCCACCTGGAGGACTGCATTGAGCACTAGGGGGATCACCCAGGACAGAGTGCCAACCATATCTGGGCAAACATACATACACATTAATTCACACACACCAGGGTAATTTTTAGAGTACCCAATCCACCTGACCTTCATTTTTAGACTGTGGAAGGAAACCCACACAGACATGGGAAGAACATGGAAACTCCACCCAGATGGGGACTCGAACCCAAGACCTCAGCGCTGAGAGGCAAACATGCTAACCACTAAGCCACCGTGCCACACAAATATCTTTCAAGAAAAAAACAAGCCAGAAGATATTTCGGAGAAAGTGGAAAACATGTTAATTTGAGTTTTATATTGGCCATGTAAATATTTTAATGATTTTATCATTGTGAACAAGAGTATGTGAGTGAATTTCTGTGTTTCCAGCTGGAAAAGGTTTGCTGCAGTGACCAGCAAATGGTGGCTTAATATGTTGGGCCTATTTTTGCTCAGAAGTGTATTTCACAACTGCACATAATTGGAGGCAAGTGTGTGATTACTTCAAATGCTTGTTAGTCATGTTAGCCTCATATACTGTATGAAGTGAAAAATGAAAAAAAGAAGCCAAACAAACATCGATCATGTCTTGGCTGATTGCCTACATTAAGGTGTAAATTGGGCACGTTTGGTTACTGGCCAGAATATCAGTTTAAAGTAATGCATTCATTAAAGGCTACTTCTGTCCACAAAGAGCAGTACAGGCAGAGCGTTGATGTGACAATACACAGGATCACACTGACCATCCCCCCACAGTAGATGCTGCAGCAGAGCTCTTACACCTGAACAGCCTGCAGAAGCCCACCGCAGCATGATGACTTGATGCTTCTACATGCTGTAACATGGTGCTGGAGCAGAACATTGAATCCTGGAAGGAACAGCCTGAATATGATTTTCATTTACAATCAACCCAGTGTTGCTCTACTTCCGAAATGTCAGTGCTCACGAATGCATGAACACATACATGCACACGCACAGACACACACACACACACACACACACACACACACACACACACACACACACACACAGAAAGAGAGCGAGCGAGCTTTTGAACAAGCGTAAAAGCTGAAAAAGAAGACCTCTGAGCCATGGAGAGTAGCCTGCAGGTTGGATTAATATTAATGCTTCAGCATACGGAGTAATGATCTCTCTCTTTCTCTCTATCTCTTGCAGTCTCTCTGTGGGCCTAATAATGCTACATAAGCATTAAAATCTTCAGCACAGACTCAAAATTAGATGCATGTCTGTGTTCACTGCAGAGCTTGAAGTGTTTTGAAGTGAGTGTGTGTGTGTGTGCACATGTACAATGTCTGGAGCTCTTTTGATCACTTCTTGCAGTTTGTATACCTCTATTACAGCTGTCTATGCACTGGCATGTGAGCGGATTAATGTACTTTGCATTCATTTCTATATATGGACACATTTCTGATGCTACAAGGGCATGTGACATGGTTTCCACTGAGAATGTGCTTTATTTCTGCATAACACACAGCTTAAGAAAATGAGGTTAAGGTCAATGTCATGTTCATGTGTATGTCTAGCAGTATTTAACCATAATGCACAGTTCAGTGCAAAACCTTATAAAGAGCACATCTATGTAAGTATGTAGGGGGAGGGGACGGCGCTTCTAATCTAGATCCATGATTTCGAACAGTCTCTAAAGGACACAAGCCAAGTACTGAGCTCGAGATGTCATTGTGAGGGTTAATTGCCATGTTCAGTACATTTTTCTCTTCAGACATGGAAATTTTACTTGATCTTCACTTGATCTTCTCTTTCATGTTCTGTTTGTATAATGTTCTGTTTTATAGTGCTGCCTTAAGAGTTTTATGGTCTTCTGAGGACTGGAAATAAAAAGAATGTTGTGTGGACAATAAAGAACTGTTCTGTTGTATTCTATTGTGCTTTTATATTGTAGTAGTCTACTGTACTCTATTCTATTTGATTCTTGTTCTCTTTCTGGTGTATTTAGCTATTCTGTTCTATTCTATTCCATTTTAGCTATACTCTACACCCAAGGGGTTCTTTGCATGATGAAAGTGTTCTCATGATTGATGACGAAAGTGTTGTGGTTCTAAATAGAATCTTTTTTAAATTGGTTCTATATAGCACTAAAAATGGTTCCTCTGTTATTAACTCTTTTGTGGGCTATATAGAACCATTTTCAAAAAGGTTCTGTATAGATCCATTTTCAATACACTCCTCATCAATCTAAAGAACCCTTTCACCAATTTATCCAAGGAAATGGTTCTTTGAGTGTCCATGGTTCTATTTAGAACCATTTTCTGTACTAAAGAACCTTTGAAGAACCATGTTTTTAAAGAGTGTACTCTACTGTACTATAGTCTATTGTGTTTTGTTCTTTTCTTTTTTTCTGTTTGTTTATCTATTTTATTCTATTTCTGTCTAAATGAGCTGTTCCTATTTGTTGTGCTATTCTGTTCTATATTATTTTGTTGCGCCGTATTCTATTCTATTCCTATTTATTCTCTGTTCTTGTATTTATATGTCTGTTCTTTTATATTTAGCTATTGATTTCGACTCTATTCTACTGCAAAAAGCTATTCTGTTCTATTCATGACACAAAGTTGATCTAGACACTTCACTCTTGTTGCTAAGTAAGTGCATGTTGAATGAGGGTCAGACCATAAACATGTGACTATAAAGTTTAGTTTGGCAAATACAGTTCAGAAGACTGAACACTCACGACTGTGCTGGATCACAGTAACATCGCCTGTGCTGAAATCGCCCTCCCGCACATCTGGCGCAGCTGTAGCGCGAGGCGTGATTGGCTGAGCGCGCGGGCTTGTCATAGACAGCAGCAGAGCGCGCGAGACTGCAGCGCCGGACGGTGAGGAGCTCCAGACTAGTAACTGCGGTCGGAGCACAGCGGAGCTGTCCACGGTGCTGAAACATGAACCAAACTGCAGGAGCGTCCAACCAGTGCCGCCGGCGCTCCTCCAGCGACATTAAGGTAGGAATTAAACGGCGCATTTTCCTGTTTCTTCACTGTTTATGATCAGAGTGGGACACAGAGCTAGAGAAAGCCACAGCTGCTGTTACGTGGCTGTTCTCTGAGGTTTCACACCAAATGTTTGCTGTAAAGGCTGAAGTTTCAGTCAGGAAAGTTTGCAACCTGTCTGGCGAGGTCTGGCGAGGTCTGTACATGTGCTTAGACTAAGTTAGAACGAAATCTAATGTTATTTATTCTTTATTTTATTTACTTAAACCATGTTTGCACCATATGGCTTCCCAAGTTTGTCATTCCAACAACTGAACTCCATTCACTACTGCAACCCCCACAATAAACTTTTTGTCTCCGATTTGGTCTCAGGCCAACATCCAGTTTCCAAAGTAAGAGCCATATACTGAGATTAAAGATTTAACCGGGTGAAGGACAAGCAGCAGTGGTCCCAGTGGACAGTGCTGAGTGCTGTCAGTAGAGTTTGATTCAATGTTTAATGAGACTTGGACCTAAACTCACTAAAATGAACCACATATAGCGTGAGGTTATCTTTATTCACAGGATTTTTTATTCAGGGATTTATTATGATTTAAATATATGATTTAAATACTCTGGTTTTACTTGACATTTTCAGTTAATAGAGGAGGAAATCTCACATACCATCATGGGAGGTCCCGTAGTGATCATACTTTAAATGTCCTATCAGAGAACAAGACTGTTGTGAAAACATGAATTTTTGTTAATCATTTAATTCCAAAAAGTGAACTTTCATATTTTGTATTCATTATGAACTTTTTCATGAAATTAAAATTTTGATGTATGATGAATTTTACTAGTCACACGTTTGGACTGTAATAAACAAAACAGTGTTAAACAAACCAGAATGTTTATATTTTACATTCTTCACAGTAGGCACCTCTTGCTTAGATGCAGCTTTCTTGGCATTTTCTCAGTCAGCTTTATGAGGTAGTCACCTGGAATGGCTTTCAGTTAACAGCTGTGCCTTGACAAGAGTTCATGACTTGCATTTCTTGGCTCTTAATGTGTTTCAGACATCAGTTGTGTGTCTACTTTGAAGAAAAATCTAAAACATATTTTGGTTTGTTTAACACTTTTAAGTTTACTACATGATTCATTATGTGTTCACTCAGAGTCTGGATGACTTCAGTATTTATTTACAGTGTAGGGAGGAAAATGGAAAAAAATAAACATATTGAATGAGAAGTGTCCAAACTTTTGACCGGTACTATATATACTGTCCTTTAAAGTATCTGGAGCAGCATCATTTGTGGATTTTATAGTATAATTGTCTTAAAACAGTGATTTGTTAGAAAGTTAAAAATGTATCATTGAAACATTGTCCTTGTCTTAACTGAGGTGTGTTGTTTAAACAGCAGTTCAAATGCAAACTCAAAATAGCTTTGTTGTCATGCCCAGATTAAGTTACAGCACTGGCAAAGCTTCTCAATCAGCATGCATTATATATGAGTCTATTAATCAGTCAATACACATACAAACACATGCTCACATGTAAATGGACACATCAGTAGTATCTTTACTGTGTTATTAGTTTTACTGAAGAACAAAATGTGTTCAGTAATCAATATACTAAACACTTTTCTCCCCCAAGCTGTGCCATTTTGTATTTGTCAGCTAAAAACATTAGTAGTCTTCTACTAACAACACTGTGAAACTGGAGGTCAAGCATATCATTGCTGTCATAACAAAACTTTGTATCTTCAAAGCATTAACGCTTATGCATGTTAATGTGACAATAATGTATTGCAGGCAATTTTGGGTAATTTGTATTAGCCCATTCATCATGATATGCTCACACAATGTAAAGGGCAGCAGATGGTTTTGTCAGAGATTAATTGCAAGTATGTATTCTTTGGATATCATTTTTTTAGTATCTTTAAAAAAAGAAATGGAGACTTCTTCTACACCTCACAATCTTGGCTGACCTTTCTTCTCTGTCTGCTCCAATCTATGGCTAGACTGTTATCACTCAGACTGTATTTAACCTGAATATGTCTCTTGGCTGGGCATCCTAAAAACATCTTAGCATAAAGATGGTACATGCTTTACTAATTTAGGTGCTTTTAATACCACAGTTTTTGGGAAACCAGGCATTTAGTACCCTCGACTCAGAAGGGATACCAAGCCAGTGTAAGTTTGGCTGGATTTGGTAGGAAAATACTATTTACTGCAGTGTTGTAGATATGAAGTAAAAACGTTAATACCACAAAAAATTAAAACCATCAGACTGTTGGGTGACTCTACAGCCCCATACTCTCAAGGCAACAAGCATTACATGTCCTTATACATTTGCCCTTTAACCAGCATTAAACATTTGGCAATGGACAAACTTTGACAAGGGCCAAATTGAATGGCAAAATAATTGACTTTGAGTATCAACAAATTGACAACGGCTCATGCACGACTCCCAGTCAGCAGTGTTGAGTAATGCTGACTAATGAGAAGTTCTGGGGACTCAAAAATCAGAATGTGATTGTAACAAAGGGTATCTGGTCTGATCTAACAGAAGAGCTGCTGTGGCACAAACCAGAGAAATGTTTAAATTCTGGATGCAGGATGAATTTGTCAGAACATGTTTTGCTGAGAGTATGGAGCTGGGTAGCCATACACTGGTGAAATGGTTTTGTGGTATTAAGATTTGGCTTAAGTATGTGTTTGATCTATAAAATGATGAATTTGAACTTATTTCACAGCTATGATCACAGCCTGAAGAGTGAGATGGAAGCTGGTCAACAACCTGTATGTACAGTTATCAATTGAAAGTACAGTGGGACGGTAACGCAAACCTGTTAGTGAGAGGTTTGAGTCTTCATGGCATGATTAGCAATTAAATATCAATATCTCTAGATATCTCTAATATCTCTGCAGTGTTTGAGAGCAGATAGAGATGCTATGATCTGTCCATGTTTAGTAGAGAAAGAGAGTCTATTTTATACAGTAGATCATTCAGTTAAGATTTCAATCAGTTGATAGTCACAGTGATCGACATTCATAAATAAAGTCAACCTCAATCATAATTAACTAATATAAAGGAGTGTAAAAATGCATTGAGTTGCATTAATATGAAGGTACACAGTAAATCTGCCAGTGTTAAATCAACACTGAGAGTGTTACATTTTGACACCCTCAGTGTTAATTTGACTCTAATAGTGTTGATTTAACACTGACATATTTACTGTGTACCCATTCAACTACATAATAATAATTCAATTAAGTTTTATACATTTGAATAAAGTTGAATAGCTTGACCGCTACAGGGCTAATATTAATGTTTATATTCTATTACAATGTCCACAGTTCCTCCAGTCAGATGTGTATTAAAATTTTTAAATCATTCTAAATCAAACAAAAACAAGCAAATCAAATTTCATGGTGTACCGGATGATTTCCTAAAGAACCGTGATCAGAGGTTCTGAGATTTACACCACCAGTGTTTAATAATCCATGCAATTTGTCTTGACCTCTGCTCTGTGTGCTGGGGCTATATTATGGACTTTCCTTCTCTAATTTAAGTAGCTTCAATTTCTTCAAGGCACAATTTGAGTAATTTATGCTAATCCCAGACATGCATTTTCTTTAATCTGGGCTGTCTTCAGTTTCACTCTGACTTATGTAATGCTCTAATGATTAAGATATCAGGCGTAAAGTCTTAGCTGCTCACTGATAGAGAACTCCTGTCTCTGAATAAAATGTCATACCTGACCTTCACTGCTTACTTAACCATACTCTGAGCCCAAAACCCTTATCCACCTAAAGCCCAGAGGAGCGCTAACAAAAGCTCCAAATGAAATAGAAACAAAGACAGAAGAATCTCTGGGTATTGGAACAGAGGGTAGACACAAAATCCGCTTATTTCAGTTTCATAAATCCTTATTACTGAAGACAAGAAGACACAAATTTGACTTATTTGGATAAAAATGACCTTTATTGCTTTGATGATATTGTAACAGGTTCACTGATGTAACCGAGTACAATCTAAATTGCAACCAGGAGGTTTAGCTCATCCTGATTCTGTTAAAGAGTATTTTAGTAATAATCTTTAACTTTCAGTCACACTGGAGTTCACTTTTAGATGTTCTAAAGCAAATATTCAAGATTTATTTTGACATTTCATGTAATGCAACCACGCCCATATAAGCACTTTGTATTGTTATGAAATAAGATTTTCTTTCAAGTCATTAATTAACTCATCATAACATTTTCAGAGTGTAAGAGGCAACAGTTTAAAAACATTTTGCTGAAGAAAAAAATTTTTTTTTTCAAGTTGTTTGGCAACTATGAAAAAGATCTTATTTGGTAGAAAGGTGAGGTTTTGGTGTCTCCCACAAGTTGCTGACAGTTGGTTTATAGGCTTTAATACAACTGTTTACAATCTACCACACATTTTGCACATCTTTTGTTCAAGACATCATGGAATGCAAGAATATGTGCTTTAAACTAGCATCAGTGCTATAACACTTATTTTACTAGTTGAATAAGAAAACATTTGTTGTTTTTAAACACATTATTTGAAATGTTCTTGAATGTATCTCTTATTCTAGTGATCTAGTTCCTTTTACTATAGTTTTGAAATGGCTAGAAAAAAATACACATACACTAAAAATACAGAATACAGACAAATTACAACAGTAGGATACTGGTTCTGGTTAAATACAGTAATACTGTGCATATCAAGACTTTATTCAGAGTATTACTGTATATTGACAACATATGACACCAGTAAATCATTTTATAGTATCATATTTTCTTAAAGATGTCTTCAGCCTTGTACCTGTCAGGTGCCTATGTTGTCAACACATCTGAGGATTACTCTTTCACGGTCTATCAATAACAAGGTAAGCTGCTTCAGTAAAATAATTGTTTTGCTGAGTGGAGTTTTGGATTGATTAACATTTCATATAATGAAGAACTTAAAAAAAACTACAGTAATATTATGATGCAGCAATGGAGGGGGGCAGTGTTCTTATAAACCGGTTACTAGTTCATTCAAATTAGATTTGCAAAGACTTGTGGAAACACATGCATCCTTCATTTTGGCATTGTTTATTGTTTACTGTGTTATTTTTTGTTTAAGTAAACTTTAGCTGGGGTTATTTGGGGAAGTTTAAAAGGAGTTTTGTGTAGTTACCATAGATGTGAAGATTAGCTATGGAGATGACTTAGCTGTGAATTTTGGTGTTATTCAAGATCTGTTTAGCTCACAAGTGTTCTTGTTAAAGTATAAATAAAGAGCAAACACTGAGCAAAATATGCTTTTATCTGATTGTTTTCCTGTCTGCTGCTACATTCGTGTCAAGACCAAAACAGTTCCTACTGCAATTAAACAAATCAAGCAGATAATCAGACTTCCTTAGCTGCTGAAGAAGAAACAATGCTGGCAAAATGATCAGTGAGATGATGCAAGAATGTTTTTCACTGTAAAAGTACAACAGAAGTACTGTAAAATATCAGTAAGATGCTTGCATTGTACTATGAATTAAATTACCATAAAAGCAGTTATTCTACTGTTGCATACTGTAATTCAATGTACAATAAAATACTTTACAAATAACTGTATATGTGCTGTAAAATAACAGCACAATTTTGGAATTTCTGCTGCCAGTATTTTACTGTTAATGTACAGTGAATGTCTTTACAGGGAACCTACTGTGATTGTGAAATATTGTTTTAAAGTAAAGCCAAAAAAATCCCTTTATAGATGATAGTCAATCAATACATTTACATGTCTAAAACTCAAATATCCTGGCTGTGGTGGTAATCTTAGATTAACTGTGAGTCAGACTATGACAATTAAATAATGATATATATATATATATATATATATATATATATATATTACATACATGTACAGTGGGGAAAAAAGTATTTGGTTAGCCACTAATTGTGCAAGTTCTCCTACTTAAAAAGACGAGAGAGGCCTGTAATCTTCATCATAGGTGCACTTCAACTATGAGAGACAAATGAGAAAAAAAATCCAGAAAATCACATTGTAGGATTTTTAAAGACTTTATTTGTAAATTTGCAATTAATACAAGTAATTAGTGCAGAATAGGAGGGCTTCTTAAAGAAGAACTAACAGGTCTGTAAAAGCCAGAATTCTCGCTGGTTGTTTATTGACCAAATACTTATTTTCCACCATAATTTACAAATAAATTCATAAAAAATCCTACAATGTGATTTCCTGGATTTCAGTGGCTGACCAAATACTTTTTCCCCACTGTATGTATATATATATGTACTGATTGACAGTGTTCATACAAACATTACCACTGCAGAGCATGGATAAATGGCTCAGTACTTGATGCGTTTTCTGTACAGATGCAATTCAAAGTTTGTAGTCAGTGGGACAAGCCAGGCAAGCTCAACCTGACACAGAGAAATTCAGATGAAGCGCTCGCCTTTAGTCATAGACATTATATGGATTTTTTTTATTGGTATGTCATTCATATTAAAAGGCATCAGAACAGACAAATAATCACAGACAAACACACAATGTTAGGATGTGGGCAGTGTTCATGTTGTAGCTGGTCACAGCTGGATAAATACATCTGGCACAGGCATCCGTGAAAAAGTGTGCACACACACACACACACACACACACACACACAGGCATATGTTATTCAACCATGTGCCATAAAACAGAGCAGCTGCTCCAACAACAATCTGGCCATGTGAGCAAGCCATGCCAACTTATAATGTAGAAAGACTAAACAATTGCCAATTGCCTTGAGTGGCACTTAAACGTGGGCAGCTAAAATCTACCAAATCATTCTGCTATCTATTCAAGTTGTAGAGTATTTTAGTGACTACACACCTACCAATTCTTTTGACTCAGCAAAACAAAGCATCATTTAAATATATGAGCATTTAAGGAGATTTTTAAGGGAACAAGCTCTTCAAAACTGCAAAGATTAACTAAAACACACATGCACATCAATCGACAGAAACTTAAAAGCCTTTTTATTTGATGTTCACCATTACAATAGTAATACAATAATAATGCTAATTAACACAGAAGTTGTACAGAACATGCAAAGTTATGTAGTCATCAAAATAATGATGGTTGTTTAATTTGATTATATTACTGGAGCAAGTAGACTCTTTCACATATTTGGGATGCAGAATAACAAAAGCTGCAGATTGTGCCAGTGAAGTGAAGACAAGAATGGCCATGGGCATGTTGGTGATGGTCAAATTGACAAAGATGTGGAAAAGTAAGTCAATGAGCACCAACACCAAACTAAGACTGATGAAAGCCTTGGTCTGGCCAGTAGCTACATATGGATGTGAAGCCTGGACACTGAAGAAAGAGGAAGAAAGACGTATTCAGGCTTTTGAGAACAAGTGCATCAGGAAGTTGATGAAGATCTCATGGATGAAGATGATGACCACTGAGCAAGTCTATGAGATGCTAGAACTCAAAAGGAATTACTGATGCACGTTAAATCCCGCAAGTTATGTTACTTCGGTCATGTGATAAGGCAGCACATGAGAGCATTGAAGGAAGTGTTATGACTGGACTTGTGGAGGGAGTCCGAAGACGTGGAAGACCAAGAATAACCTGGATGGATAACATCAAGACATGGACTGGATTATCAGGTGGTAGCCTGCTACAAGCAACCAGAGACAGATGGCATTGGAGAGAAGTGACTCGTCTGTGCAGCCTACCATCGCGAAGCGATGACGGTGTGTGACATGACATGTTAAATTTGATTCTTACACTGGGTGCATATGGCTTGAGGTTAAGCCTAGACATTTACAGTGATGCTTGAAACTTTGTGAACCCTTTAGAAAGTTTTATTTTTGCATAAATATGACATAAAACATCATCAGATTTTCACATAAGTCCTAAAAGTAGATAAAGAGAACTCAGTTAAACAAATGAGACACAAATATTATACTTGGTCATTTATTTATTGAGGAAAATGATTCAATATTTGCAGCTATGAATATGTTTGTGAGATCCTGCTGGTAGGTTCGAGCCAGTTTCTTTAATTTCTGCTATGAACACAAAAGTATTTTTTGTAATAATTTATGTTATTATTGCTTTACAATTCACCTCATTTACACACATTCCAAAAGACCATCTTGTCTAGGATACTGAAGGATGCAGCATGTTGATACAAAGACTTAAATACTTAATTTGGTCTATTTTAAAAATGATTGTTTTTATCCAAACATCACCTTAGATGCAAACTTAGATGCCAATAACAAATATCAATAATATGCTACAACTATTCTAAGAAATATGTATATTTAACTACTATCATTAAGTAATGTGAAAATATGACTATAAGACAAGCTAATCAAATTGTAAGATACTACTTGACATTGTATTGTTTGGTATTTTGGTGAATCTGACAATGCAGGTAAGGAGCGAAACATGCTGCATGTAATTAGAAATCATAATTTTATTAGTTACCAACCTCGTAATGAAAATTCCACAGTGATTGTCATTACAATGAATAGATACAAAAGTGACCATGAAATATGGAGTAGAAAAAGAAGAAGGGTGGCACACAGCGGTGCTGTAGTATTAGTCTGCAGCTCTATGATCATTAGTACTCTCTAAAGGGTGCAAAAGGATGTGGAGATGGGGTTCTTGGAAATGAGCAAAATGAGAAGTGGATAAAAGATTAAACACATGCCTGTCACAGTGAGAAATGAATCATCTCATTATTGCTTTAAAATAGAACCATCTGTATTCTTTCTATTATATCTGTGTTTAAATGGCCTGCAGTAAACAACCCTGAGGAATGTGTTATTGTATTGTAAGAAGTCTCTTCATATACAGTGTTAGAATAAGACAATATTTACATTCTACATTAACCATACTGCACTCTTTAAAGTCCAGGTACAAAAGGACTCTGTCAAAGAACCACTTTTGGTTTTCTGAAGATACATTGATTAGATTGTTCTTCTAAAACAACCCAAGTTCAAAAGAACGTCTGTTTCTTATTCTTATCATTGTGCTTTCAAAATGATTCTGAATCTATATATGAGTGGTATTTTCCTGTCTGTTAGTGGCAAATGGTTCTTGTGTCCTTTTCCTGGAGATCTACCACTCTGCAGTGTTTACCTCCAACAGGCATCCTTAGTCTGTCATCCTCAATGAAATTTGACCTCCACATTTAACCCATCCATGCAGTGAAACACACACACACTAGTGAACACACTAGGCTGTGAGAACATGTGCCCAAAGCCATGGGTAGCCCTATTCACTGAGCCCAGGGAGTTGCTCACAGGGATCAAACCGGCAACTTTCTGATCAGATCAGATCCTTAACCACCTGGCCATGGCTGCCACATACCTGATCCAGATAATAAATGGGGTTCAAATGAATAGCAGAGTAAGGTGTGTTTGGTGTGAGCAAGGATCAAGACTAGACACCCCTGGGGTATGGAATCACTCCAAAGAACTCACTTAAACCCACATATATATTACTGGATTTTAAAGTGCATGTTTTCATACATATGCAGGAACTCTACAATATCAAACAATATATTAAATAAATAAATATAAATAAATAATACATGCTGATGTTGTAAGACTGTTTTATTGTGAAAAAGCTACAGCATATATTTCCTTGATTTTAACTAAACAGGCAAAATGATGTAGGTGAAGTTTAGAAAAATCTTATTACAAAGAACACTTTATGTACATTGGTTCTGCTGGCTCTGTAAATTATACACTTTATCAGGGTTTCCTGTATATGTATGAACACACACCCACATGTCTGTGCCCCCATGTGTATGTGGGGGAAAAGTGCACTGGTTTAATGATGCACTCAGACTAGTAGAGTAAAAATAACTTCTTATGACTTTGATGTATTGGGCTATTAGTGTTCAGTGTGTTAGTCCACCTCCAACACTTACTCTTGGAGTTAATTCCAGAAATGAAATTACACTTCATATGTTCATTAAATCATTTAGAATCTTTCACAGAAGTCTGCTCCATTGTTCTGTATTTGTGATATATGTATATGCCTTTTAGACAGCTTTGAGTGAGAATGATTGAATTTGCTTTACATTAAGAGAACAGGTCAGTCCTGAAAGAAAGACACTGTATGTCAGTGTGAGACTCCACAAAGAAAGATAAGAGATGATATGAAAAGGAAATCACCCTCACTCTGCATGTCTAAAGACTTCATCAAGACACAATATACAAAGTGATAATGTGCTGTTGCTTTGTGGCAACAATGATTACAGTGATTGCATGTAACAACGTAATTATGCAAAGATTTGAGAGGTGCAACTGCAGGTTTGAGTGCTGTGGGTGACTATAGAAGAATGACATTTGGTTTTCTAAAGCAAATTTCACTGGATGAGCGGTACAAATATAAAGAAAAGTATATTCAGATAATTCAGTGTTTCAGTACAAATGTTTTTCTTACACTCTCAAAAATAAAGGGTTCTTTTTGAACAAATGATAGAGGAACCACTTTTCCCTTTCAGTGGATGATTCTTTAAACAACCACTTGTGTATGTGTGAAGAAGCTTTGCAAAGTTTAAAATGACTCTAGGTAATAGCCTCTAGATTAAGCTTCCGCAACAATTAAAGGCTTTACCAATAACTGTACACCCAAACCAAAAACCTTCTGGGAAGCTTTAAGAGTTTATTGGGCCTGAGACAGTGACACTCAGACCAAACTGCTGAAGTGCATCAGGGAGAGCATCTCTGAGAGAACACTCAGAGTGAAGGAGCTTTGGCCTACTTTCCACTGCGTGATTTACTCATATTTATAGCAGCAGGGTCCTCTCCTGAGACTACATACAAAACGCTTTACTGCAAAGAAGGCGCAAAGATGTCTGCGAGAGAGAGAGAGAGAGAGAGAGAGAGAGAGAGAGAGAGAGAGAGAGAGAGAGAGAGAGAGCAAGAGAGAGAAAGGATTAAGGACAGATAGACACAGAAAGCAGAGAGAACTAGAGTGAATGTTTGTTTTTTGTTCTTTCGCTTAACTGTCATGACTCTAAAGGAAGCATGAAGAAATGGGGGAAGAATGAATATAGAGATGGAAGGATGAGCTAAAGCACTTAAGCCATGAATTCTGCCATCAGTCATGGTCTCTGATGTTAAGGCTATGTCACTGAGCTGAGACCATGTTTTGTCTCAGGTTGCTTGGACCAGTTTCCAGAGCTTAAAAAACATCAAATGAAAACTGTGAGTCTACCATCAAATGACTAAGAATGAGAAATCCAATCTTGAGCCCTTTGCTGTGAAATGTGACAGGATGGGATAATTTTTCTGATGTACAGTAATATGACAGTACATTAGATCACCAGAGCTTTCTCAGAAATGTATTTAAATGTACCAGCCACCTCATTTAAACCATTTTGTACCATTGTATCCACATACATGGTCCAGTTTCAGTTCCTCTTACCATATAGGTGTACTTTGTAATTCTCCAACTGTAGACTATTTCTCTGTTTCCCTTGTCTACCACATACTTAGTGCCCCTTTGGGGGTGGAGGGAGGGAGTGGTCGATGGTCCAGGTCTAAGCCAGCATCCCAGACTGATGTTATAACTGGAATTAGAAGTCCTGTAGCAATCAACAACCTAGTAATATGATTAGTATCCTTTACCTTAGCTAGCCACTGTAAATGGCCTACCCATGAGCATCCATGGATTCAGGGGTGGAAAAGGCAATCTTCTCCTGAGCTGTAAGGGTTAGTGCCACTTGGTCCAAAGTGGATACAAACTGGGCTTTTCCCAGCCTATCAATGAGTTCATCCACCTGGGACAGTGGTCATAGTGGTCATAGTTTGGATGAATGTAGGTGTTTTCTTTTTTTATAATTTAGATAATCACTAATTGACTGATGCAAAAGCCAGTTCTGTAAGCTATCATTCACATGGCAATGATTTTAGGAAAATGGGTGGCATAATCCACAATTACCACAATGAATTCATGTCAATCCTTGAGCTGATGTGGGGTGGGGGTGAGTTCTTGGCAATCCAGGAAAGAGACGGCAAAGATATGTATGATAGCCTCCACCAGGGGACGTGAGCATAGTTCACCTGGAAGAGCCCTGAGGAGCCCATTCATAGCTACCTGTTCTGCTATGGCATAAGAACTAGACACTTTCATAACCCGCAGTACATGACCCTTTACCTTTACATCTGCATGCAGAGGGGTTGGCAGCAGCTTGTAGGACCATTTGTGGAATTCAGAGCAAGCAATTGATGGGCTAAGGCCTACTTGAGGAAGCGTCTTGACTTTAGCATCATGTATGAATGGACCAAGGATGGGAGCAGGGTGTAGTAAGCCAGCTGGTCATTTCATGTGAGAAAGTGAAATGGGATTTTTGCACACTTCTTTCATTCCCAGGGCTCTCATTCTACAATTCATTTAAAAGTATGCAGACAGGCCTTGATACCTCCACAGAGCAGAGCTTACTTAGTAACTGGTGGACTTTTCTCTGAGCATCAGGAAGGGGTGCAAAGGCTGAGCTCCTGTGAGAAATAAGCAGATCCTTCATGGCATGAATTATCTATTGCTGCATGGGGTTACTTTCCAGCAGATGCTGGAGTAGTTGATCCTTGTCTGTGGACATAATGGATGAGTTTAAGTAGGAAACATTGTTTTGTGCTGATATACAGTGAGGAAAATAAGTATTTGAACACCCTGCGAATTTGCAAGTTCTCCCACAGAAATCATGGAGGGGTCTGAAATGTTCATCTTAGGTGCGTGTCCACTGTGAGAGACAAAATCTAAAAAAGAAAATCCAGAAATCACAATGTATGATTTTTTAATAATTTATTTGTGTGTTACTGCTGCAAATAAGTATTTAAACACCTGTGAAAATCAGTGTTAA
>BRDA01002984.1:71606-84744 GCA_036984385.1 Crenuchus spilurus | reverse complement strand
GAGCCCAGGTTGCTCTGATAGTGGCCTTCAGCTCTTCTGAACTGTTGGGTCTGGTGTATCACATCTTCCTCTTCACAATACCTCAAAGATTTTCTGTGGGGTTAAGGTCAGGCGAGTTTACTGGCCAATTAAGAACAGAGATACCATGATCCTTAAACCAGGTACTGGTAACGTTGGCACTGTGTGCAGGTGCCAAATCCTGTTGGAAAATGAAATCTGTAATGTAATGAATGAATGAATATAGTATAAATATAAGTTTCACTTTTTGAATGGAATTACTTAAATAAATCAACTTTTCATGATATTCTAATTTTATGATCAGCACCTGTGCAGTAGCTTATGCGGTTTAATGCTAGTTGGAGGCAATTGTGGCTTAAAGTTTAGTGAAATGGGCTTGGAACAGAAAGTGTGCCATTTCAACTTATACAATGTAAAGAGGTTTTGCTAGAAGCTGTACATTATTAGTCTTGTTTACAGCAATGGTTACCTGAAAGACATCCAGTGAAATGTATTTTAGGGAAAGTGATTGTTCCATGGCTTTGCACATACAGTTTTTGTTTTTAAAAGTGGATATACTGTATAATTCCCAGGCCCTACTGTCTCACTCTGTTTAATGCTACTGTTCTGTATGTCTTTCTTGCCTTCAGACATCCTAAAGCTGTTTATATCCCTCTTTCCGTATCTTTTCTGCCTCTGTGTGTCTCTCTTTCACTCTCCGTAATGCTTGTCTCCCTCTATCCTCTTCTCAGAGTCAGTTGTTTGTTGACAGGATTGTCACTTTCACTTCTTCTTTTCCCTCTCATGGCTGCTGGCTGCTTTCATGTGTCACCCAGGCTTTGTAGAGCCGCTGCGGAAATCTCATTAAACGCGGCCCGAGTGCAGAGTCGCCCCTTGCAACTGATTCTCCACGCTACTCACAAACTCTCTCTCTCTCACACACACACACACACACACATTTTGCAGCTTCAAATATGCACACATTTGTGTCTGAAAAGTACATCCTGTACGGCCTCCACACTGCCTGGTAAATATTTAATGGGTGGAGTTAAGGTGAATGTCCAGGTGATGGCCAGAGGGCTGTTGAGTGTCTGGATCTGCACAGTGTCTGATGGTAAAATCACTGCTGTCAAAGAACAGTGGCAGCCTACAGAGGAAACCACTCTAACAAACTGTCAGACTGTAAAGCTTTTGCTCTCTCTCTCTCTCTCTCTCTCTCTCTCTCTCTCTCTCTCTCTCACACACACACACACACACTATCTCTCTCTCTCACACACACACTCTCTCTCTCTCTCTCTCTCTCTCTCTGTCTATCTCTTCTTCATTCTCAGCTGTGGAGATCATCTATAAGAGCAGAGATGGCAATGTGTTAAAAGCAAACCTGCAAGCCAATCAGACTGAGCTCCTGATGAAAAACACTACATTTGTGAGTAATTCTCATTTACACTAAACTTCTACTCTGGCATCAAAGCAGGGGTTTGACCCAAAATCTCTTTTACCCCATTCTCCAATTACCTTTTTTTTTTTTTTTTTAAGAATTTACTTCTTTAGTTTAGAACCTGAGCTGTGAGTCTAGACCTCAATAGTCACCCGGATTGTTGTTTCCATTAACAAATATGACAAAACATCTCTCAACCCATTCAAACTAGATCAAAATCTTAATTAAGGTTTTACAGATGCATTTTAGGACACATATATAACAAATACACAGTAAAGACAAATACGTATAGCTGCAAATTGTAGTGATCATACTGGTGATGAATATAGAGAGTATATATATATATATATATATATATATATACATACTCTCTATATAGAGTAATCACCCCCCGGGACCTAGCACTAGCACTGGTTCTAGTGTTTATTAGCAACATTAGCCTTCCATCTAGTGTTCTAAATCAATAACACAAAATGTGGTCTCCAAATACTGATTGATTTTGTGTAAGAAAACAAAGTGTGTATATTTGATTTCTGGGTGAACTATTCTTTTAATCATCACACACTTAACCACTTGACCTAAACTGTTGAGTTATTAAGCAGTTATGGACTTGCTTATGTGGTTTCTGTCAGGGTTGGTGGGTTTTGATGTGTACTGTTATAAACATTTAATGTACAAGGCTGAGCAAAAAATTCTACAATGCAAAGCAGAGTGGAGTTTCCTCTGCAAAGTCCCAGTTTCATATAATGGGACACCCATTCATAGGCTGTCATCCCACTTATACTCCGGTTGCCACACATTTAGGCATTTTTGTGTATTTATGTGTACAATTATCATATGTGGGGTAAACCAAAAATATATTTAAAAAATACATATTTGCTAATATCACAAACAACTGAGATTTACTATGATTGTATATGGTTGTTTCTTGAGAACGTTGATCAAACAGACCTACTTCATAGGTGTTCCATTATTCAGACTTGATTGATAACTGCCAGCCAATCAGAAAAGAGTTTCCTTATCTTCAGAGTATAACATCATCTACAAAACTGGACAAAAGTATGACACATAACTAAAAACAGTGTTAGCAGTCATCCTGAAGTCAGATTTTTATACATTTTTCTGTTAATTTTACAAAACTGTATGTCATACAAAGTCAGAAACCACATAAGCAGAATGTTTCAGATTATTTACATCTTACTGGATGTATGAGTTTTCAGAATAGAGTGGAACCTCGGTCATCATTTACCCTGGTTATTGTACAGTTTAAGTATCGTCAACTTTTTTGGGGGAAATTTTGTCCCATTTATCATTCTGCTCTGCGTGCCCATATGACTCACTGCTAATTTTGTGAAAACAAAGCATCCATCCACGTGTTCATCACTCACCCAAGTGTTTGTTGTTTATTCTGACTTTGTTTCTTGTTATTTCTCTGGCTTTGTTTCTTGTTGGTAACACTCAAAATAGAATAAAACATGTCACACTAAAGCAACACCATGGATCGCTACCGCCTGAAAACCGGTGCAAAAAACAAATAGTGGCCAAGAACCCAGAGAACGAGTGTACAAAACAAAGGCTGCCAGCTGGACCACACCAGCACTCTCTAAAACAGAGCGTAAACCTGTAAGAGTGATGTTAAATGTTCATTTATCCATTTCATTAGTCTTTTGTATTTATTTCTCATTGTGTTCTGTATGTAAAACTATAGTTATTCTATATAAAATGTAGTTTTGTTAATATTTTGGATTATCTGGAAGGTATTAATTGGATTTACATTATTTTTTATGGGAAATATTGCTTCAGTTATCGTTTGTTTTGTTTAGCATCAGGCACTTTAGAACAGATGAATGATAAAAACTGAGGTTCCACTGTATTACTGATATGATATAAGCTTTTGGTACTACTGTATATACCTGCAGACACACACACACATTTCCTGATTTAGTACATTCACTGTAGATTTTTTGCTAGACCCATTTAATAAGAGGAAAAAAGATATAAGAATAATTTAAGTCCATAGTTCATCAGAAATTAAAAAAATGTAGATATTTTAACATATTGTAATTGTGCTGTAATTTCTGTTTTTGTACAGGCAACATTTAAGGCTTCCAAGTTTTCTGTTTCACCAGACCTCAACTATGTACTCCTAACATATGACATCAAAAAGGTCAGTCCTAAGTCCAAGCACTGTGAAAATATAAACTATGAATGTCTTAATTATGAAATTAAGTTATAAAATGTCTTATTTTTGAAAACTCTAGTCTTAAATGAGCTTCTGTTAAGTTCTGTAATGCGGTAAACACTTCAGGCTAAACATATATATAACCTCAGTGAAAGGAATAGTGTAATTCAGACTGCATGCATTGATTTGGAGTCTATTCAGTTTCACAAATCAATAATGTTTATGACTGCTTGTGGTGGCTGGGAAAGACAAACACATACACACTCACACCCACAATCACTCATATTGAGATGCATTAGAGATGTCAGATTGTGGTCAGTGGTTTGGACGTTGCAATGATATGATTTCTTTTTTAGGTTTACAAACACTCCTACCTTGCATCTTATGTGATCTACAACTTGCTTACAAGGTAATTATCATCTCAAGCACTATATTAACCAGCACATATAGATTTGATTAGATTTTACTTTTACCAACGTGATTGCACACAACAGAATTAGCATTTAACCCATCCATGCAGTGAAACACACACTATGCTGAGACATGTGCCCGAAGCGGTGGGCAGCCCTATCCATGGTGCCCAGGGAGCAGTTGAGAATTAGGTGCCTTGCTCAAAGGCACTTCAGTCATGACCTGCCTGAGGATCAAACCGGCAACCTTCTGGTCACAAGACCAGATCCCTAAGCCCTAGGCGATGTAGGATGTAGTATGCCATTTTTGTGCCAGTTCCAGGTGCAAATTGAAAGCTTTCTGCCTTTTGCATGTTATCTTACGAAACTGGCCTATGGTATAAAATCATTTAAGGGCCCAGAAAACTGGAGGCAAATACAGTGAAAGGTGAGGTCTGATTTGGTCAAAGATTAATTTATTTGTTTTCTTTGCTGTCCAAAAGGCATCAATATTCTTCCTGTTCTGATTTTTTTATTATCAGTATAATAAAGTGAATACACATGAATACAGTGCAAGTGTAAAAGTGCTTTGTAAAAATTAGTTGATATCTTGTGTTAGCCTGAAAGAACAATGTTAGGTTCCAAATGTTCTCCTTCATGCTTCCAGACATCACATGGACTTGTTAAATTTCATGACAATCACTCTTCAACTACAAATGAGCCCCTGTAGTGAAAAAATAGATATCATCCATTTTCCCTTTCATGGGTTTGTTTTACAATAACAAGTTAAATGTTTAGAAAAGGCCTCTGGGAAAAAACAAAAAAAACTTTTTTGAAATGTTTTATGTTAAGTTGAGGACATCAAACAATGTTTTAATGTACAAATGTGGCTTTTCATTGCAAGGTTAAAATAATATGGAGTATTTTGAAAGTGTTTAAACATGCATAAAATCACTAATTATTGTATTAATGTTAATTATAATTATTAGTGTTTCTGTGCACATGAACACATTAACTGCCCAGATAATTTGTTTTTCAAATCTAATTAGCTCAGGTGCCTAAAACATTAATTCAATTCCATCTGAGCCCGAGTCTAGTGTCTCTGTTCTAGGATATGTGTCTAATGCAGTGAATCGCAACCCTGGTACTTTAGGAGTGGGGCCTAATCAACTTATTAAGACCCTTTACTGAATTAAAATGTGTATGCTAAAACCTCCAGGACTAGAAGTTGTATCCTGATCTAATGTATAATGATGTATATCTAGCCTGAATGTTTTAGTCTGTTCTCTGCTTCAATGCACCCATTTCAAATAAAAATGGGTTTATAAATAAGCTGGTTTGTTGGATAAGGTGTACAAACTACTATGCAAAAAGCACAAAACATTTAAAAGGAATTATCTTGGCATAAACATATATGCAATAAAAATAACAAAAATGTCTTGTTTTGAAGTAGGTCAGCTGTTGAGAACTAATTTGAAGAATAATATTTGATGGATTTATTAAATCACACTAACTTCAATTAATAATTAATTGAGCAAACTGGGTATTGTGTGACAACTACTGATACTGAACTGTCATGTGTGGTTATTGTAATATTAGAGTTTTTTAAGTGTATACTGTATAAACAATTACTGTCTGTGCAGTACTGTATGTAGTACATATGAACTCTAGGACTACATCTAAGAACCTCTGCTGTAATATATGCTAATATATCTAATATACACTCAGTGGCCACTTCATGTATCTACACTCATTGTTCATTTTATCAGCTGCACTGACCATATAGGTGTACTTACAGACTGTAGTCCCTCTGTTTCTCTATATATACTGTATTAGTCCTGAATGGTCAGGGCCCCTGCAGAGCAGCCATGGGGCAGGTATTATTTGGGTGGTGGATCATGGGTACAAGTGGATCAGACACAATACAACACACATTAACACACCACCACCATGTTAGTGTCACTGCAGTGCTGAGAATGATCCACCACCCAAATAATATCTGCTCTGTGGGGTCCTGATCACTGAAGAACAGGGTAAAATGAGGCTAATAAAGTGTACAGAGAAACAGATAGACTACAGTCTGTAATTGTAGAACTACAAAGAGCACCTATATGGTCAGTGGAGCTAAAATGGACAGTGAGTGTAGATACAATACTGTATATGTGCCCCTAAGAAAGTGGCCAGTGATTGTATAAGAACAGTGGACCAAAATTCTAGAAATATATATGTGTATGTGTTCATGTTTGTCTGTGTGTATGTGTAGAGAAGTACATGAGTTGAACCCCCCTGAGGTGTTGGATTCTGTTCTGCAGTTTGCATCATGGGGAGTTCAGGGCCAACAGCTGGTGAGTAATTTCATATGATACCTCATCACCCAGCCTTCCAGTGTAACATAGCCAGAATTAATTCGAAGCTACACAAAACCAAGCAGAACAAACAAGAGGTCCCGACAGCGCACCTAACTGCAGACTCTAATTATCCTTTGATCCAAAAGTACAGACAGCAAATAAAGGTACCGTTCCACATGTGTGTATATTATTATGATGGTGGATTCCCAGTCTGAATGAGAGCAGCGTGTTTTGAGCAGAACCAATCGCCATGCTACCGCAGACACAACCACCATCTGTTTTCTGCTGAGATACAAAGCCTTTGTTTGCTACAAACATGCATACAAATACATCACAGATTCAATCTTAAATAGCTGAGTTATGTCAGCTATGCTGTAGGCTGCCAGTAGTGTGACTTGCATACACATTCACACACAGGCAAACACACACAGAATTAGTATTGCATAATAACACCATTATTACAGTGTGCTTGCAGGGAAGTAATTAAGTAATCAATGACAAATGTATCTGCATGGCTCTAATGTTTATACATTTGCAGATTAATCTGTTACTCTGGAACTGTAGCAGCCCTGCAGACACAAGCAACATTGTACAGAGGGAAAGAGAGAGAGAGAGAGAGAGAGAGAGAGAGAGAGAGAGAGAGAGAGAGAGAGAGAGAGAGAGAGAGAGATTAGTTATTCATAAACATTTTGCATATCTCTATGTATTATTGCATCAGATGAAGTTTCTCTTGCGGGCTCCTTCAACGCCGTTTTATTACAGTTGCATATCTTTGCTTCTTTTTCTCTGTGGTTTAGATTATTAAAGATAAAGAGCTGAAGTCAAACAGTCAGTAATGCAGAATACTAATTTACTGTGACAATTTGCTATTCAGTAAGTGATAACTTTGCATTGTGTGATTTGTGTGTGCTACATTCAATAAATATGTGGAGCGCTTTCAATATAATAAAAAACGCAGTCACTGCACAGCAGTGAAGACTGGCTGGGAAGCAGTTATTGGGTGGTTATCTAGGCTTGTGGTGAAAAATATAAAATACTGGTTTGTTTCACATTGCTTGGGAGGATACATGTGCAGAGTAGCTTCCATTACATCTTGGGGAAATATCATGCAGAGGTCAGAACACAGGCAAGCAGGGAGAGTGCACACCAGAGACTACATTATCAAAAATCAAGTAGAAACCAAAAAAGGAAAACATTGAAAACTCTGAACAAGGAAAATGGCTTTCTCATCTACAAATACAAACCAATTGATTTGCACCAGCATTACTGTCATGTAGGGTTGGAGGAGGTGGATGCAGGATGCAGCTTGCAGGTTTAATAACAAAACTCAAAACCTGGCTATGAAACAAAAACTTGGCTTGGCTGTGACTAAAGAAGTAGATAATATAATGTGATGACAAAACAAGGTTGACAATACAATGACAGACGAAGACTGTGAGAAATGAGGGAACCTTTAAACCAAACATAATGAGAGCAGCGATGAGGGGCCAGGGCTGTGCAATCATGAGACAAAACAACGGCGTTATGTGGGCAGAGAATGTAAACAAGGAGCATGTGGACACAAGATTGATGGTGCTTTCACACCTACATTGTTTGGTCCAGACTTTTGGACTTTTCAGTTTGGTCTGCAGGTGTGTATTAGGAACTGCAGCTGGAAACCACTGTTCACCACTGTTCCCTCTTCAGTCAGTGTAAGTGCACTCACCTGAAGCTGATCATTAGTCAATAAGCAGGTGCATTTAAGCAGGCAACTCACTAGTGAGAGTGTGGGACATTAATGTAACCTCATCGTGCTCAGTCACTGCTGGAGGGATTTCTACTCCACTCATCATTGCAAAATTCAAGTCAAGGTCTACTCCAGTCAATGTCTCCTCAAGTCTACTCCAGTCAATGTCTCCTCAAGTCTACTCCAGTCAAGGTCTCCTCAAGTCTACTCCAGTCAAGGTCTCCTCAAGTCTACTCCAGTCAAGGTCTACTCAAGTCTAGTCAGGTCAAGGTCTACTCAGGTCTACTCAAGTCAAGGTCTACTCTGGTCTACTCAAGTCAAGGTCTACTCAAGTCTACTCAAGTCAAGGTCTACTCAAGTCTAGTCAGGTCAAGGTCTACTCAGGTCTACTCAAGTCAAGGTCTACACAAGTCTACTAAGGTCAAGGTATACTCAAGTCTACTCAAGTCAAGGTCTACTCAAGTCTAGTCAGGTCAAGGTCTACTCAGGTCTACTCAAGTCAAGGTCTACTCAAGTCTACTCAAGTCACGGTCTACTCAAGTCTACTAAGGTCAAGGTCTACTCAAGTCTACTCAAGTCAAGGTCTACTCGGGTCTACTCAAGTCAAGGTCTACTCAAGTCTACTCAAGTCAAGGTCTACTCAGGTCTACTCAAGTCACGGTCTACTCAAGTCTACTAAGGTCAAGGTCTACTCAAGTCTACTAAGGTCAAGGTCTACTCAAGTCTACTCAAGTCAAGGTCTACTCAAGTCTACTCAAGTCTAGTCAGGTCAAGGTCTACTCAAGTCAAGGTCTACTCAAGTCTACTAAGGTCAAGGTCTACTCAAATTTACTCAAGTCAAGGTCTACTCAGGTCTACTCAAGTCAAGGTCCTCAAGGTCAGACCTCAAGCCCTCAGGCCTTTAGCCCTATCTCCTACACACACAGTCCAGGTTGAAGTGTGCTTCACAGCTAGGCCAGGTTGGAATCAGCTACACTCACCGCTAGGTGGAAGTCTGCTTCACACATAGTCCAGGTTGGAGTCTGTCAAGCTCACTGCTACGTTGAAGTCAGCTTCTCACATAGTCCAGGTTGGAGTCAGTCATGCTCACCGCTAGGTAGAAGTCTGATTCTCCTATGTTCACACCTCTTTTGTTATAGTCAGCTGCTTCTGCAACTGTTGGGTTAGAAAGCCTGCCTCTTCTTAACTTTCAGGATGGTAGCTATTGTTGGAAGGTAGCTGCTGCTAAGTATAGGTTGGGGTAAACTCTACCCTGTTGTTAGAAGTCCTCTGTAGTCACAGTTATAGTCAGTCTTTGTCAGGTCTCCGTAATAGTCAGTCTTTGTCAGGTCTCCGTAATAGTCAGTCTTGGTCAGGTCTCAGTGACAGTCAGTCTTGGTCAGGTCTCAGTGATAGTCAATCTTGGTCAGGTCTCAGTGATAGTCAGTCTTGGTCAGGTCTCAGTGATAGTCAGTCTTGGTCAGGTCTCAGTGATAGTCAGTCTTGGTCAGGTCTCAGTGACAGTCAGTCTTGGTCAGGTCTCAGTGATAGTCAGTCTTGGTCAGGTTTCAGTGATAGTCAGTCTTGGTCAGGTTTCAGTGACAGTCAGTCTTGGTCAGGTCTCAGTGATAGTCAATCTTGGTCAGGTCTCTGTCATGTTCAATCTCTGTTAGGTCTCTGTCATGTTCAATCTCTGTTAGGTCTCTGTCGTGGTCAGTCTCTGTTAGGTCTCTGTCGTGGTCAGTCTCTGTTAGGTCTCTGTTGTAGTCAGGCTCTGTCAGGTCTTTGGTGTAGTCAGGCTCTGTCAGGTCCCTTGCCCAGTCAGTCTCTGTCAGGTTCCTTGTCCAGGCTATCCATGTCCTGCTCCTCTTCCATCTGTCCCTGTGTGCTGTTTTGTGTCATTTTAGGTTCAGTAAAGCTCTGTGTATCGGACCCTCTTATGTCTCCCAGCCCCATCATTATATTGTGAAAGTGGCCACAATCTGGACCAAAGAAGCAAAATTTGGTTCAACCAAAAAAGGTGGTCTCGGTCCAGATCTACTGAACAATGGTCCAGTTTGTGTGCAGTGTGAAAACACTTTTCTAGAAGGTTTGGACTTTCGTACCAATTACTGGAAGTTGAAGCAGGTGTTCTTCACCATACAACAACAACAGAAGAAGAAGAAGAAGAAGAAGAAGAAGAAGAAGAAGAAAAATAACCAGTAAAGCAGCAAAAATGAGCTGTGGTAGCACATGGAGCAAGGAGGACACACTGTTTCATTGAAATTTGGTACAATGAACAAAGTCAGTTTGAAAAAATGCAGAAAAGTACTGAAACATTCACATTATTTTCTGAGGATGAGGAAAAAAGGATGGGACTGGGCGGTCATCTTAAGGTAAACACATGTAAGCGTCAGACGCACATCTCTCTATAAACCAGTAAATGTCTAGTGTAGGTAAATGTACCCCACGTAAGTGATGATGGCAGGACGTAGGTGTATCATACAAAGGCCTTTGGTGCGCTCACAAAAATGCAGTGTGAAAACAAAACTAAACGGACCAAATATATACAATATAACAAACAAGAGCCTTGGATCAGACCATGGTTCACACTTTCAGGTGTGAAAATGCCCTGAGACATGGAGAAAGCTTTGGTGGGAGATTTCACAATTGTGGTAAGCATGTAAATACATTTACTATGCTGCTGGAAATGCACCACAAATATTCTGTATGCCAACCATGTCCGACTCAAAGAGTCATGAACTTACAATACCTCTGAAGGTGCCATGTGGTCTCTGGCACCAACATGTTCATAGCAGATCATTTAAGTCCTGAACTGAATGAACTTGTCTTTCCAACATATTCTACACATGCTTGAGCAGATTGAGGTCTGAGGAATTTAGTCAGTCAGATGGTCAGATGGTACTCACACCTGTGGACTCGGAGCATCAAACAAACTCTTTCATTATAGAGATGCTCCAACAAAACTGGTCATAATGATTTTGCTGTTTTCAAAGTTCTACACATCTACCCACTTCTCCAACATTCAACATAACAATGAGAACAGACTGTCATTCGTTCATTCTCTGAGTGATCATAATGTTTAAGTAGAAATCAACTAAATTTGTAAATGTATTGTCAGTGAAACTATTTAAGAAAGTATAAAGCTATCAAATTTCAAAATAACTAAGTAAGTTTAGATAGTTAGTGCCCACCTCTGATGGGTGGATCCAGGTTGTATCTGGAGCTTGTGGTTCCAATTCTAAATCGGAGACCATGTGAAGTCTCCACACTGTGACAGAGCCCCCCCACCGACACATGTGAAAATGTGAAACAGAGAGCAGACTTGGTTTAAAGGTTGGTTCCTTCGGGAGTGTGAGGATGTCTTGACAAATGGCTCTAGCATATGACCAGCAGTGAGGACAGCAGCTGGACCAAAAGCAGGAAGAGGCAGGAAATGAATGCAGAGCAGGCCAGGCCAGACTTGGCAGGCCAGTGTTGAAGCACTGACATAGCCAATTAAGCTTGCAGTGGAACCACATGAGGAACCAGTTTGGGGATCTGGTAGTCAGCTGCTTATATACTCATGCCAACATAAATATCAACATACTGCAGCCATGTCAGTTTCATTGCTGTGTGGGGAATGGTTCTCCACCTAATCATTTCTGGTCAGTGGGGGTCCTATTGTGGGCCTTTTCTCTTGATAGACAGGGCAGAGTAGTGCTGAGGTATGCAGAAACAGTATGTAACTGTATGCCTACAAAGTGCACATAGTAGGTGTTTCCGATAATGCTCAAGATAGTGTATATTGATTTTAAGTGTTCTCTCTTTCTCTCTCTCTCTCTCTCCCTCTCTCTCTCTCTCTCTCTCTCTCTCAGATTTATATCTTTGAGAATAACATTTACTACCAACCAGATGTAAAGAGCAGCTCTCTCAGACTGACATCTTCCGGGCGAGATGCACTGGTGTTTAATGGAATCCCGGACTGGCTGTATGAGGGTAAACACTCCACAGTGAACTGAAAATGAAAACAAATGAGCATATTTTAACAAACTGTTACTGATATTCCATCTTTAAATGTGCCAATTAGCACATCCCTCATATTTGTTATATGCTACTAAACACAATTGTTACAGAGGCAAAAAATAGCTCTTTATTTTTGATATATTAACCTAATAAAAGGTTTAACCACTAGGATTTCCAGGTTTACAAATCCAACTCAAGGTCTTTTCCTCTATGTTACCATAGTAACACATCACTTAGCTTTCTCCACCTCCAGCATAAACTTTAAAACATCTTGCACTTACATTAGCTCTAGTTACCTTACACCACCACGACCATGCTTTTAAAAGTGACCTGATATCTGATTAAACGTGTGTTGCCTATATGCAAAAGTTTGGTCACTTCTGCTCAAATGAAAGTGAAAATAAGTAAGATGTACATCAATCAGCCATAACATTAAAACCTTCTACACTTCCATTGCTCATTTTATTTGTATCATTTATCATACATGTGCACTTCTACTCTTACAGGTTGTACTGCTTCTCTGCATACTTTGTTCATTCTGTTTTTCAATGATATGGACCACCAGGGAGCCAGGATTATTTTGTGCTTCATTCTCATCACCAGAGTTCTAAATTACCTTTTTTTGATCACCAGCCAATGTGGCTGGTAACTCTCTGAAGTTACCGGCCAATCAGGATTTCCACTGGCCAAATGTTATGCAGAAAAGGTGCTTGTATGGTAGTATGGCAGTTTTCTGTCACACATTGGGGATCTGGCAACCCTAATCGCAACTCCGTAAACAGAGCTGGTTGTCTATAATTCTTAAGAATCATATTTTTCTTGTAATATATAAATATAAACATATAATAAAAGTATTATACTCTTGTAAAAAGACGATCGCAATCAGGGTTGCCAGGGTTGTGAAAATGCATTCACTGGTAAACCTTCCGATGGGGGGATGCAGGGATTTTGCTCTAAATAGAAAATGAACAATATAATTATTTATTTTTTATGCTTTTGTGATTGGGTGCTTTACATTTTATCAATAGAGAGAGATTTTATTTAGATAGTATCAGCTTGTGTATGGCAGTTTTA
>BRDA01002984.1:50824-63832 GCA_036984385.1 Crenuchus spilurus | reverse complement strand
AGAGAAAGAGAGAGAGAGAAAATACTGTAAAAATCCATATATTGACTCAAATATTTTGTCTGTTGCCTTGGAGCACAGGGGATATGAGAATCAGACATGTTCAAGCCAAAATAGCTGAGAAATACAACATACTTCAATTGGCATCCCAGTCCCCGTCAGAGTATTTTGAATGTGCAAAGATTCAAATACTAATCATCTGCACATGTGTAAAGTATCATCAACACAGTTTATATCTTTAAAAACGTACTTCTTTTGACAGTAATTTATTAGCAGCCATAATCCCTGTACAACATATCAATCAAATCAACTGAAGCTATGCATGTTTGGCAGTGATGGTCCTAGCCTGTTTGGTGACCTGGACGAACAACCCGTCCAGCGATCCACCCCCCCAACCCCATGAAACAACCCTGGTGAAACGGCTGCAAACCCTCCCATCCCCACTGCTGTTGATCGATCCGTAGTTTGTACGCAAACTCACCAACTCAAACATCCATCACCACCCCTTCCCACCACCACCAACACCCAACTCTCACCCCCAGCCCCCTCCCCCCAGGACAAATATTGGCCAGCTCTAGGCAATGCAATGGTTCTAATGGACTTCACAAAGCTTTTCAGGGTCAGGGCTTGCAGTCCTAGTGTCATCCCTGACGTTTTGGCACCCTGGACTGAACTGCTCCTGACTGAACTGCCCATATCACCCATATCAGAAACCACCACTGGGCTTGGCTCCCATTAGAACTTGTGTGACTGAAGGAAGTGGTGTTGGTGAGGACAAGAGCAGGCACTATTCCTGTAACTTGTTGGATTGTAGTGCTCAGTGACAGGGAAACTGTACTGTACAAATGGTGTCATCTTTCAGATGTATATCCACAATCTAGAGTCTCAGAAAAGATCCTTGGGCATTTTTTCTCAAAGAGAACAGCAATTACCCTGATGACCTGCTAAATTTCCCACTTCAAATTACCCAAATCTTCAAAACTGGCTTAGTCTCTCCTTACCCTTCTGTCTAATAGCTAATGTGTGGTGAGCATTCTGGCACAGGCTGTCTGCTGTCATATCATCTAGGTGGATGCTGCATATTGGTAGTGGTTGAGGTGATTCTCTAATGTCTGTCTCAAATGTCAACATGATTTGACTGTCTAGGAAAGAGCTATATAAATGTGTTTTCAAGGTGTGTATAACTAAATCCTGAATCTCTTAAGCCATATTGTCAGTGTCAAATGAAACATGAGTACGTATCTCAAAATTCAACTCCGATTCCAAAAGTGTTTTCAGCACTGTGTAAAATGTTAATAAATGTAAATAAAAACACAATGCAGACAAGAATGGGAAACATTCTTCTCCCAGAACTCCAGCAATTGGTCTCCTCACTTCCTAGACATTTACAGACTGTTGTTAAAAGTAGAGGGGATGCTACACTATAAAAAAAAGTTTAACTTAGTCAAGTCATCTTTTTGCTTTGACTTAACATGTCATGTCTTTACAACATAAATTAATCTATGCAAAAAGATGACTTGACTAAGTTAAGTCAATATATATATATATATATATATATATATATATATATATATATATATATATATATATATTACAGCCTACACAATGACCCTGTCCCAACTTTTTTTAGATGTCTTGCTGCCATCAAGTTAATGCTGCAACACAAGTAAATATTCCTGATAAAATTGTCAAATATCTCGCTTTCTGGTCATCCCGCTGCAGGGGCGAGTGGACCAGTAGGATACCACGCTCATGTTGTGGAGTTTGGACCAGCAGGGGTCTGCTTTTGTGGAGCAGCGATTGGATCCTCACGGGAGCCCACCCCCACCAAGTGGAGGTTGCACCTCCTGGGGACAATCCCTCCCTGCTATGTGGCAGTAATGATCTGCTGTAGGCAATGAGCTGATGATGGCTGTGACCAATAAGGGGACAGTGGCTCACCCCCAGCACCTATTCGCTGTGCTATGAGGGGAGGATCCTAGCAGGTCCACTTACCAATCAGCAAGGGAGGTTCCTAGCAGGTCCAACTGCCACTCAGCAGGAAGGGGCAGTCCCAACCAGCTGCAACCGCCACTCGGCCGGGCCCCACTGAGGGCCAATTGATGTTTTGTGAAGGTGGTTCACTGCTGGTCCAAATGACATGAACTTACACTTTCAACATCTGATATGTGTTCTATGTTATATTTGAAATAAAATATGGGCCTTTGAGATTTGCAAATCATTGGATTCTGTTTCTATTTACATTTGTTTACATTTTACACAGCATCTCAACTTTTTTTAATTGGGGTTGTAGTTTGTGAATACTTTGCTGTTCCTTTCATTTAATCACTGTTTCAGGTATTCAGAACCATCAAACCCAAAGACTAATGGCTTTCTTTCAGCTCCTTTTCCTGTCCTGGTGTGAAGTCTTTGGAAAGTGTGACAGTGTTTGATTGGGTTTCAGCTCAGCATGGACTCCAAGGCGCACTGCTGTGTTACACACACTTTCATGAATGTTAATTACCCCCATGAACCCTTACTTTATTACACAGTTATTAATCTCAAGACTAGATGTTCAAAACTAGAGTGAATTATTTAGTAACTAAGGGAGGAGAACATATGTTGTTTTTCCTAAACAATTGTAAAATTATTTAAGCAAAAATAATATTTGGAACACATCACAGTAGGGCTTTGTGATGTCTACATAAGCTTGTCAACAACTGACATAAACATTTATAAAGACCTTCCAAAAAGCATCATCTGTCATGAAGGTTACATGTTAATCCAAGTTGACAAAAGCAGTCTAGATGATGCCTATTTAAATATGCTTTTATGTGGATGTCATGTCATATGAACAATACCAGGGATGTTACAAGAATGTAAACAACATTGGGGGATTAGAAGAAAGTCAGTCATGGGGTCAGTGCACAAACTTTACTTTCACTTTCAAAAAATATTTAAGGCTAACACCCACACCTAAACACGTCACTGAACAGTACACTATGATACAGCACATGACAACATAAACTTTGTTTCAAATACCCACTATTTAGCAGAAAGTGGCATAAGTACAAATGTTGCCACTTACCCCCTAGGTAGGGTTCATTGTAATAGATGCTTAAATCTGTGAACATAAAATTAATTTAAAATAAATTAAATTAAAGTTCCTGTATGGACTACACTCTCACACATTTTCACTTCATGGTAGGGAAAATTATGCACTATTATATGGTTGTATGCCTACTGTGTATGTAAATAGGTTCAAGTAAATCATGCTTTTGGACATCTTCTCCTATTCCACAGTTACAGTAATCTGCAAATTTTCACAGCAATCGACAGATATTTCTCGAGAGATTTCTCAGCATTTGCCCTTGGCCTTTTTTCATTATCTCAGCTTTTTGATTAGTGAGTTAAATAAATAACCAAATTCACACTGATACTATTTTGGCCACTGTTTTTGTAGCTCTTCTGAGGCACACAAATAACTCTCCACATTGTATTTGATTTAATACAACATTACAATTAAACCTCCAAAGAGAACCAATGAGTGATGTTATGCACCAATTCATCAAAAATATTCTTTAAATATTGTTTTGTAATTGTATAATGTGCATATTTGCATATTTTACACACACCCTTATTCAGAGTGTACACAAATTACAGATGTGTTACATTTGTAGGTGAATGCAGCATTAGGAGTCTTGCCCAAGGGCTCTTACTGGTATTGTGTTATGTGATTGCCCAAACCAGGGATCAAAGCCTAGGAGTCAGCAGTGTTATCTGCTACACTATAACAGTCAATATAGGTTTTTTTTCTGCATAATCATATTTGTTTTGGTACATGCATGAATGTATGTATATATTTAGATTGGGAAATGCAACTGTGTTAAATTAGGGATGTTTGCTTTGATGTATCAGGCATTTAATGCATTTATTATCAGGCAACAAGAACACAGCACATGCCTGAGACAAACAAAATAAATGCAAAATAAAAACAGTAATGCAATAAGGAAAGTGAGTAAGTAAAAGTAACAAGATAAATTGTATTTAAGATTAACCAATTTAATTTTTCACACAATGGAATTTGACCTCCTCATTTAACCCATTCATGCAGTGAAACACACACACACACACACACACTAGTGAACACGCTAGGCTGTGAGAATTTGTGATCAGCCCTTATCCACCAGTTGCCGAGGAGCAGTTAGGGGGTTAGGTGCTTTGCTCAAGGGCACTTCAGTAATGTCCTGTCTGGGGATCGAACCAGCAACCTTCTGGTCACAAGACCAGATCCTTACCACTAGGCCATGTCTACCCTAATTCCAAATATATAAGTCTTTATATAGGCATAAATGAACAACTTAAAATAATAGGGTTTGAGATTTCATATGACTTTTCTTACATATATTTTTGACAGTAAAGTAATGAATCTCTGAATGGAAGAAATAGATACAGAACCTGCTGGCATGTCCAGGCTATTTTAAGAGTTTATAAGAGTTTAAGTAACTTTATTAAGTAAAATTATCTCATTCTATAGGCACTCATCTTGAAACAAACAGAATTACCTGCCAGTACCGTGTCACAGCTGATACAGCAAAACACAAAAAATGTCAAATTATAAGATAAAGCATTTACAATAGGCTTTTTCTCAAAATGAGAAATATTAGATATTTCTATTAGATTTCAAATTATGCTAACATATACATTTTTGCTTTTTTTAATATGTCACCATGCCCTGACACGAGTAGAAAAATAATATAAATTCATATCACGCTTTCCATTCTCCACCCACCTATCACTGAATGAAAACACTTAGCTAGCTCGGAGACCCTCCGCACACTGTTTCATATGGAAATACATCACCATATGGAAAGAAAATATGTTTATTCTATTCACACTGACTTTAATACCCGGAGGACTGTGTTGTCTTAATTGTGTGGGTGTGTATTTATCAGGTTGGTCAAGTAAACCCAACAGTGAAGCTGAGTGTAGTTAGTCTGGATGGCTCATCTTTCACAACTGAGCTGCTGCCTCCGAACAGCCTGGAGAAAAGGTACACACACACCCACACACCCACACACGCACACGCTTTCTCACACTCAAAGCAAGTAACAACAAATGACTGATAATGTCTTATATTGTGAGAAGCTGAATCATTTTAATAGTCAAATATGTTGAGAAGAGGTAATGTTTATGTATGTTGAAATATGTATCATATAAAAAAGTAAACATGTTTGTGTTGATTTTTTTAGTGAGTACTACATTAGCATGGTCCGGTGGGTGACTGAAGATTGTGTGGTGGTGCGCTGGCTGAATAGAGCTCAGAACACATCTATACTCACACTGTGTAACACACACACTGGAGAGTGTGAACGGGTGAGTGATGTCTAAAACTGCTGCACACAGACACACATTTTGCTATACATCATGAGGACCTACTGACTTTTAAATTGATACACTTAACAATAAACCTAAACTTAACCTTTAACACTAACCATAAGCTTAATATTAACCATAACCATATTACCTTTGTCCCTACCTTTAATCATAACCATACTACACTTAACCATAACAGTCACTGCAACAATTATTATTCTACCCTTAACGCAAATCTTAACCATAACCATTCTACCCTTAAGCCTAACTATGATAAACAATTCTTAACTGTAATTCTAGTTATAACCATAACCATGCTACTCTTTATCCTAACTATGCACATATCCATAACCCTACTACCCTTAATCCTAACCCTATCCATAACCATCAACTCTTTACCCATAAGTCTAACTATAATATATTGATACTACCCTTCACCCTATCCCTAATCACTACCATAACCATAACCATAAACAACTCTTTACCCTAAGTCTAACCACATCCATAATCTTACTATTGTTAACCCTTTAATCATCTTCAATAACCATAGTCATCCTTAACCCTAACTATAACTATACCTTAAATTCTAACCATAACTGTAATTATAACCATAGCCATACTACCCTTAACCCTAACCCTAGTCCTAATCATAACTATAGCCAAACTGTGAATACTCAAACTAATCCTTGTAACACTAAATCTAACTATAAACTATTTGTGACCCCGCCAGGGAAAACCAGGCCAAAGTTGCTGGGCAACTTATTAAAATATGGTGTCGTTCAGCCTGTCACTCACATTAGCGACAAAATTTAGCCGCTTGGTTTTATTGCTATGAATGAAAGATAATAGTCTAAGATATCTATCAGAGTACATATTTTGATCAAAAACAAAACTTAAATTCACCAAAAAAGTAGTTTTTGTGCAGTAAGCCATTCAGCAAATTTGCAGATTTTACCTGAAAAACGGGTTTCTGTGACCCCTTGAATCCAGATGTAAAACTACTTTACCGCGGAGGTGCACAAGCTTGTTGGGCGTCATTCAGCTCCTGAACTACTTCTCTTCACTGTAGAAATGTGTCTGAGCTCATGTATCCATCCACCAAACGTGAGCAGGTCAGATGTCTTCACTAATGCTAATGAAAACAAAGCAATTTTTGCCTGCGTCGTCTTTTAGTATTAATTTCTGCTATATTTGGATTATTATATTTATTATTATATTTGGATTTTGCTAAATTTTTAAGTGTTTCTGGTGTATTAATGTCTTGTGACACAAATAAATTGAGGTTCAGTATGCTATGTCTCAGAATGCTCTATCTCTGAAAGTATGAGAGATAATTGGCTGAAACTTTATGCGAGGCTTCCTTTAACATTATTCTTTACTAATATGCTAATAACCCATATTTGAAAACATTTTTTACTTTGACCCAGTCTTCCCTGGTGGGGTCACATTTTTTCTCCAAAACAGTTGCATTTGTGGTGAACATGTTTTGAGGACAAGGGAAATGTCCTCACTTCACTGATTTTTTTTACTTTGCCATCAGTATGATGATTTCTGGTCCTCACAGAGATACAGAAGCACACACAAAACCACACAAGTCAAAAGGTTTCCTCTTGTTGACTGAAGCACATTTAAATACACACACACACACACACACACACACACACACACACACACACACACACACACACACATCTGTACAATCAGTTGTTGCCTGACCTGAAATCAAACATGTTTTTTTTTATTAACTAACAGACATGTACACACAGCTGACCTTGTAGACTGACTCAGGCACTAGTGTACATACAAGTGGAGATAATTGCTTTTGTTGATTGACAACAAAAACGTCACTGTAATGTATTAATCTGGGATTTTTTCACCACAGAAACATGTCATGACATCAGACAAGTGGATTGATCAACAGGTAATTAAAAAATTATATCTGTTTAGTAGTATATCTGTTTAACAGTATATCTGTTTAGTGATTTTTGCTACATTTTCTCAGTGTAAAGCTGGAGGTTTTAGGATTTGGAGACCTTTGGTTGAAACCATGAATATGTAACTGCTGCATGTAGAAAAACCCAGAGCTGTAAACGCTTCCTGAGTAAATTTATCTGATTATTTTGAGTGTGTTCATGTCAAAATATTCAAAGAGAAGTCAATCTATGAGGGTGAATCAAATATTATGTGCACTTTAGTTATATTACAACATCTGTTAGCCGCAGTGTCTTATCAATGCTTTCTGTACTAGATCACTGTCTCCTTAGTACATGCTGTGCAGGTTAGTTCAGTTACGACTGCAGTGCAAGAAAAATGGCTGCCCCACTTAAGATTTGCACGAAATAAGAGCAATTTGCAGTGATTCGGTGTGTAGGAAGTGTCTGATGCCAATATTATCAGAGACTGTGGAAAATGTTTTATGTAGAAAAATGTTTTACTTTAAGGGAGGTGAAGGTTTCTTATAAAGAATCATTGCTGGTCATGAGACACGGATTCATTACTACAAACCTGAGAGGAAATGCAGAGGATGGAATGGAAACATCCTAAGTCTGGAAAATTGATGCTCACATTTTTCTGGGATTCTGAAGGGTCAGAGTTGGAAAATTATCAGGAAAATTGTTCAACAATCAACAAGTGCTCATTACAGTGAGATGCTCACTGAAGAGCGGAAGCCTCAAATTCAAACTACTGTCCAAGGGTGTTGTGTTGTTGCATGTTAATGCATGTCTGCACACCGCTGCTCATGCTGTTGACACTCTCCAAAAATATGAGGTGTTAAATCTCCTCTCTATAATCCTGATCTCATCCCATCAGACTATCACATGTTTTGTCCCCTGAAAGAAGTCATAAGAGGACAGAGATTCATGTCTGATGAAGAGCTGAAGACAGAGGCTCGTAGTTCAGCCGCAAACATTTTAATGAGGGAATATAAAAGCTTGTTGATAGACAGACAAAGTGCATTGATAAGCAAGGAGATTATTTTGAAAAATAATATATTTGTCATTATCAGTATACAGTAGTGCTATTTCCAGTATAATATACTTACATTTGATATCTTGACATTTCAGCTTGTGTGTATGATTTCAAGATGACGTGGTCCACATCACCCGTAAAATGTGACTCTGACTTTTGAAATAGTATTTAAGGCTGTACAGGGTGTCAATGACATCATGTTTTAGTAGATTCTCCTGACTAAGTAATGTTACTTCTTCTGTTTTTAACCAAACAAATACATAATGCATCTTTATGAATATGAACATATTTTTCATCGACACTGTTTCTGAGTAGGCGGAGCTAATTTGGTATCCTGCTAATGTGATTGGTGCAGAATGAAGAGCCTGTGTTCTCTAAGGATGGAAGAACATTTTTTATGACATTACCCTTAAGACACGGCAGTCATGGATCCTTCCGTCACCTCACCATGATGACAGAGCAGGTAGAGACCCTCTGTTCCATTTATTGTAATCCATTCAATTGATTATGCACTCTAGGAGAAACCATTATATAGGTTAAAGGACCCATAATAAATGAGATTGATGCAGTAAGTATAAGGAAAGCTACAAAAACAGGCTATTTTGAATTCATTTTCGTTATAATGTGACAAGGCACTTTCAAATGACCACCCATTCAGCCTGCAGCAGTCATATCACATTGATGTAATGAAGAGTGTTATAGAAAACAGTCTGTATTCAGGTGTAATGATTAAATGATGCATATATGAATGGGACTCATTTTGTGAATGAGAATCAATAACGGTTATTCATAAAGGAAATATACTGTCAGAAAAGAAGTAATTTACAGTATATTTATCAGTCTTAAAGACAGAGTAACAAAACTAGCCTCCTGGAAAATGATGACTTGGTTAATTATATTTTAGTACATAAAAGCACAGATGTTATAGCAGGGAAAATATATCTTAGAATACAGAGCTTTTAACTCAACAAAAACATTGACTTACTACATGTATACACATCACAGACACTGAAATTCTTCACTTTTTACCGGCAAATTCGGTTTACTTTCCCTTGGATTCAGGGTAACAGCGCAGAGGTCAATATACGACATCTGACTTCTGGAAGCTGGGAGGTCACTAAGATACTAGCCTATGACGAGAACCTGAACACTGTGTGAGTCACACTCATTTTCCAGTCTATACATCTGTTCTTCACTCCCCCACAACACACACACAGGCAATGAACACAATCATTATGTTGCTGCTGATTTAAATATCATCCCTGTTTCTCTGTGTTATTTTAGTTATTACCTCAGCACAGAGGGCGGAGTCTCTCACAGGCACCTGTACAGGTGAGCAGAGAATTTAAAGCAGTCACGTGTTCTACTTTCAGAGACTATTCTACAGTCCAAAAGTTAGGAATCAATTACTATCCATTTAAAAGATTCATTCCAAAATGTTGTTTATTAATTTATCACAATTTTGGATTTAAGCTTATATCATACAGTATTGACATTTTGTGTATTTGCATTTTTTTTATTAAATTCAAGAATGCAGTCTTTAATACATTTAATACATTTAATACATATTTAAAATAAAACTTTTGAATGCTGTTACTTTATCCAGTGATAACCTATTCTGTGTAGACCATTGCTATATGTTATTAATTAGACAGTAAAATTACTCAATATGTTATAATGTGTTACTCAATATTTTAAGATATTTTGGAGAGGAACATCAAAAACTTAAATTATAGAGAATATAATTTCGTGATTTATTCATATTCATTTGTTAAGTTGTCTGCCTCAATATGTGATCATTATGTCTGAGAGAATAAGAATTCTTAAGGTTAAAATTATTATTGATTTTTTTTCTTGATATTTCTCAGTTATTATGGAAGCATTAGAGCTCTGAATCGTTAGTCTGGATGAAGAGATGAAACAGCTACACGTGTAATCTTTAATAATTCCTGCAAATAATTTATTATTTTTTTAAGTTGTAGAGCACTAGCATCATATTAGATATAGTATATTGCTGCATATGGTCATATTGTACTAATGGAACAAAACCTTGAAAATGAGGACTATACAGAGAAGGTGTTGTTTTAGCAATCATCTTGCAACAAAAGCTGAGATAAAAGACTCTCTTCTGACAGCAATAATGTATATAGCCTACACAGGATCATTTGGTCTCAAAGACAAATAGTTTAATACATAAAAACACACAGATATCAGAATGAGCCTTCAGGGAAGGAATATGTAATTAATAGAACTATCTAGAACTATAGAATATGGGCCCTTTCATGTATTATAACAAAAAGATTGATTACTACAGCAGCACACATCACAGACATTGAGGTCCCATAGCACAGTGAGTCAAAATCATGCTGTTGTTAATGTTAAATTACTGGAGCAGAAACAATAAGGTGAAATGGTTAAATGTTGTACTGTTCCAGGCTGTTGAGAATGCATGTTTTACTGCACTTTTGGGACTGCAGTGAGGTGAAGTACAATAAACGTATAAATAAGCCAGCCATTCAGATCAGAGGTCATATTCAGTACAAGTCAAAAGTTTGGACACACCTTCTGGACATTCAGTGGTTGTTCATGATTTAAAAATGTTCTGCATTGTAGATTAATACTAAAGTTATGTAAACTATGAATAAACACATGTAATTATTTAGTAAACAAACAAGTAAACAAACCAGAATATGTTTATATTTGACATTCTTCACAGTAGGCACCTCTTACTTAGATGCAGCTTTCTTGGCATTTTCTCAGTCAGCTTTATGAGGTAGTCACCTGGAATGGCTTTCAGTTAACAGCTGTGTCTCGTCAAGAGCTCATGACTTGCATTTCTTGCCTCTTAATGTGTTTCAGACATCAGTTGTGTGTCTACTTTGAAGTAAAATCTAAAACATGTTTTGGTTTGTTTAACACTTTTAAGTTTACTACATGATTCATTATGTGTTCACTTAGAGTCTGGATGACTTCAGTGTTTATTTACAGTGTAGGAAAGAAAAATTAAAATAAATAAAACATTGAATGAGAGGGTGTGTCCAAATGTTTGACTGGTACTGTATATGGTTTAGCATCAGAACCTGAATAACAGTTTAAATGTATATAGTCTACATAGTAAAATCAGTGTTAAATCAATGTGTCATGTGTTCATTTTGATGCTATTCTGGAGCATACAGTGTGTGGTCTTTAATGTATTTAATGTTAAATGGATAGTAGCAATTTGACAATGTATCATGTTAAATGTAGTTTAACACTGCTGTTGATGATTTTGCTTTTGTCAATTCCCTTAATTTAATACCAACACCAGAAATCTCCCAAAACTACTGAACATCAGTCCAAAGCTAACGGAATAAATTTAACACTGCAGTATATAACACTGCAGTTTTTACACTGATGATTTGCTGTGTAACATATACAGTAAAGTGCCAAACTCTTAGGCACTTAAAAATGTTATTTAAAACTCTTCATTGTGAAGATAAGTGTTGGTTTTATACTATATATCATTAGAATAAATAAAAATAAACATAAATATAGTAAAATTTAACAAGAAGTTCTTGTTTTTTTCTTTTAAAAAACACTTGATATCTTGTGATCTAGATGTTCTCCTTAGTGCTTGTCAGCCATTGTATGGATTTATTAAATTAATCAGCAGCACACTTGATAAAACATAATGAAGTACTGATTAAACAAACCAGGTATTGCTTTAGAACAACAAATGATATTGGACTACCACGAGGGGAGGTTTAGAAAGGGTTAAACCAACACATTAGTGTATATAACATTTCTTTTTTTCTAATTTAAATGTATTATTTCTCATCCATTTCTCCTGTTAATCCATTTTGCAAACCTTGACAAAAGCTTTTTTGTATAATTCTGTAATGTAAATTAATGTTCAGGTTTAGGTAACCTTGCTCTTTTTTAAAGCTCTAGCAGTTTACCACTTAATTTTGTATCATTTCAAACTATTCATTGGACTTGAATTGCAATAAATGATGGGTGTTCTAAAACACACACACACACACACACACATATATATATATATACACACATACACAGTTAAGGTCAAAATGATTAGCCCCAAGTTCTGTTCATTAGAGCAAAGAACTTTTACACAGCATTTTCAAGCATTCCCTCAGCATAATACCCCCACCACTGTGTTTCCTACCTCTGCCAGGCTTGTTCAGTATTGTATGGCTCTCTTTGAATTTCTTGATATTACTTCTCACTCCAGTTTTTGACACTTGGAAATACTGTGATAACTTTTTACATTCTTTTCCAGCTTTGTAAACATCAATGATTATTTGATGGGGCTAATAATGTTGACCATAACTATTAGGGGTGTAAAAAATAACCGATTTGAATGGGAAGACTAATTTTGACATAAACAATGTGAATACATCGGTACATGGACCCCTGAATCAGTCTATTTTTCCAGCCAAAACTCGACCACAACTCAGCTGCAGCCAAAGTTATAATGGCTTCAATACCCCGGTTCATTGTTAAACACTTTAAGACCATACTGTGTGGTGGAGAATGAGGCTTTCTGGACTTGATTAAAATATTGGAACCCCGGTACCACATCACAAAGCAACAGTATTTTACTGTTTCTGAATTCACATGTCAAATACAACTTTACTAGTTCTCTTCTTAATCTTAAAATTAATCTATCTGAATGCAAGCAAAAAC